>VKKT01000160.1:169176-190327 GCA_008038995.1 Haliotis laevigata
TGTATGTATGTATGTATGTATGTATGTATGTATGTATGTATGTATGTATGTATGTATATTATGTGTGTGTGTATGTACGTACGTATGTATGTATGACTATGTACGTATGTGTATGTATGTATGTATGTGTACCATCTATTAAATAGATGATAGTCAAATAGTGCATGAAGTATACGTGTCTATATTGTATAACAGATGGTTTAACATATATCCCGACAGAACAAATAAATAACAGGAACAAATTTGTTTATGGTTGTTTCTTTCATTCCGCTTTCTTCTGACTGGGCTAGGCCCTTTGTTATGTGGCGGTAGAAATATATCTTGACGTAATAGCATATATTTGTATATTTTATCATTTCAGACAAAGGTGATATTCGCGTGATGTTGAGTATCGGAAGCTTCTGTTCTAAGTCCCAAATGAAAGTTTCAAGCATAAATACTTGAAACACACTGTAACACCCGTAAATCGTAATGCATATCCCTAATTGCAGGCTACATGATGTAAATATGAGTCATACGACTGGCTTGTTCTTATAGTTCCGCTATTCAACACAATGCTTGGGATCATATCGTATGTAGGCTCTATTGTACAAACGAGAATACTATATTTAACATGAACGAAAGAATATATATATCCTTGTCACTTGATCTACCCACAGAAAAAACGGTTACACTTTTGACACGATTCCTTTGTGTTGCACTTGGATGCTTTTCCATAACAGCATTAACAACACGTACACACAGTCAAGGATGCATTTACTTCGTGCAGCTATATGATACAATAATATATCACTGTCGGTACAATTGTTGTTTACATGTATAGACGTGGGGAGGTGTTCATAAGAGGACTTAAGTACACTTTATTTTTTCATAAAAAACATGAATTGAATTTCGAAAGCTGTGATGTATGATTTTGGGTGATAGCATAACTTCGGTAGCACATATATTTTATTTCCCCATTGTCAGATTTAAATATTAAGGACTCTTATGTTTTGTCAAAGGCCTCAACGACTCACACTTTACAGTTTCTGGTGACATCCCAGTATATTTTCTCTGAGTAAAACTGTGATGAATGCGATTAATAACTGATCATATGATTAATGATTTTACGAAACATTACCTGTATGAATCTTAAAAGTATAAATATGAACGGTCAACCAATAATTATTCTCAGTTATCACCCGAAACAAACTATACAAGGGGAAAAGGCAAAACAGCAATGACAATGTTATAAATTGATCAATGAAAATCACGTGGTCGTGAAAAGGGTAAACACGTCATACTTTCATAAAATATGTAACAGGTACTTTAATGGCATGGTTCTTATCTACACATAACTGTGAAACCAACTGAAAAATTCCTGTCATGCTGAAAATAACTTCTCAAGTCATTTGCTAAGATCCACTCAGCCAGGACATACTTTCAGCGTTACTACTTTTAAATTTACGATTATGGTCTGTGAAAAGTATCCATTGCTGTCGTGTAAGCTGAAACAAACGACCACTATCGTAAAAGCGTAAAATGTTAACATAAATCTCCAGGAAGGTAATCTACTGGCATGGATGTTAGTTAGCCACCATTAATTGTGTCTTTATTTATTCATTGCTAAACAGCAGCTACCCGACCATTGCTTAGAGACTGGCGGTTATAACGATAAATAATTTACAGACCAAAATGGTCAACCCTCCTGTCCAAGATGCATTTTAGAGACTTAGTATGTGGAACAATAATTGTTGATGATGTACATGCGTGACAGTTGTGTAGTTACTGCTTGAAACTGTAGCGTATTTACATGTGATAGTTGTATTTGTGCGTGAATGACACACACATGCACACGCACACGCACACGCACACGTACACGCACATGCATACACATGCGCATAACCATACATACACAAGCATACAAAACTATATAGACAAATATATAAACAAAACACATACACTCATACACATAGACGCACATTTATCCCCAAACTCATATATTCCCGGGATGGTGGGGTAGCCTAGTGGTTAAGGTGTTCGCTCGTCACGCCGAAAACCCAGTTCGATTCCCCACATTGGTACAATGTGTGAAGCCCATTTCTGGGGTCCCTTGTCGTGATATTGCTGGAATATTGCTAAAAGCGGTGTAAAACTAAACTCACTCACTCATATATTCGCACACATACCCGTAGACAATCTTGACACACTATTCCCCACATTTATCACGTTCGTGCAGGAACTTCGCGACAACCCTAACCAGATTAATGACATGCGCAGATGCCAGAGCAAAGTACAAAGGTACCAAACCACATTCCCTAACCAGCGTGTCTACTGATAAAATCAAGATATATCCAGAATACCAGGCTCGAATATCATATTTCAAAAGCTATCTGTCTGTGTTTTATAACGTACTGAAATTAACAAAGCACATGTTCATGAATGGCCTTCATAAAACAGCTTTAAGGTTGTAATTTAATCTCTTGCACAAAGTCACCAAACCATTTTAAACGAAAACCGAATGTGTGCGTGATGTAAACAGTATGAATGGGTGTGTCGCTGTATTTCAGTTCTCTCATTCAAGCTTGGCCTTTGAAAAAGTGAAACAGTATTCCTTAGCCAAGGATTACGATCGGTCTGAGACGTGTGATTATGTTGATTATAATCTTAAATAAGAAAGAAGCATATATATTGAGACCATATCATTGGGAAATATATTCTGTATTAAAACCTGTCCAATTTGTAATGCTACGAAATTAAAAACAGCAATGTAACTTCAGAAAATGTCCTATCGCGCAAGAAATTCCAGATGTTAGTTGATATTATGTATTCTCCATTTTGAATAGGTAATTAATGCCTTTCCATTCCAGCGTACCATCACAATGTACCACTATGTGTGAGCAATGTTGTATTTTTAAACAGCTTTTTAATATACTGATAAGCTGTAAAGCTCAAGAGAAATACGAAATGAAATTGAACCGACTACATGTATTTTTGTCAAGGAAAAGAAATACAATCCGTGTTTAAGCTATCATTTTTTATAGACAAAAGCGATAAATCTTTTTCCATATCCACAAGTAATTTCGACTGTATTATCAGCATGTGTTTGTGTGTTTCTTTTTGAAAGCCTCACTCCAGACAATCCAGTACTTGACATTATCAGATACGATGACTGTGAATGTGTTCATACTTATCACTATCAGATAGTGGTGAAACCAGGGGTATAAAAATGCAACACCTGTTCTATATTTTCAAATTCACATTCACAAAGCCTGTGTACAATCTATGGATTGTGAATGTACCAAGCACATGAATATTGAATAAAACGATCCTGCATTTACATAGTTCAAATTCCTTTCTGCAAGGACAAGGAAGGATATACAACAATGTGTTGATTGTTAGATTGGTTCTTGCGTTGAGTATCATTGCATCATATTCACAAGGAAGAACACTGTATAAGTGGCCTTGAGAGATATCTCAGGATTTAATGTCACAGATGCTAGAATACCCAAAGCAATAAGGAAGATACCTTAACCATCACAGGACTTAACAACCACTTAACCGCGACGTCATAAACATGAGAATAACATCATATAAAGACATAGTCTCTCCACTCTGATCGGGTTACGTAAGTTATTATGTACGATACAAATCCAGACACTGATAAACCATTTTATCCTGGGCACGAAGGACAGATAATATCGGATCTGCAATGCTGAAGATGCTTTATGATAGGTAAACCGTACATCGGAGTGGCCCCCGTTAGGATCGTAAATCTTATTAAACTACCTTTTGTATGAATAATGGGCCCGGGAATAGGGTCATCTGATAGTCTATTCATCCTGTGATGGGAGATTCACTTGACTAATTTCACTAAGAAATCATACCGGTGTGAAGAGGGGTCTTTGTGAAGAAAGGTTTACACTGCGCCATGATGGACACTACCTATGTGTGGAACAAGCTGAAATATTAAACACAAGTAGAATCACATATCACCAGGGAGAGGTCCTCGGGGTTGTTTTCAGATGGATGGTCCTTGTGTTGGGCCAAGGTCAGAAATGAATTCTGTGCGTTGTGAGAATTAGTCCGAGGTCAAATGTAAGAAACGTGTCTGTCTTTTAGGATCTCTCAGTGAAAGTGTTATCCAGTAAATAGTATGAAACTTCCCACCCTTTGGAAATTCTTGTTGATATATGCAACTAGTCACAGAACGCATTAAGTTAATAAAACAAACCATATGTTCCATACTGCTTGACCCACCCAGTCCACATGTCCACTGAGTGCATGAATATTAAGCTGGTCTAATGAAGGGTGACAAGCACTGATGTTCTACATTGTCAAGACATTTAGTGTGGGTGATAAGACCTGGTGTATCATAATGCCTGATTTTTAAAGATACTATATCTAAATTTGGCCTACGAGAAAAATGTCGCTTACAACAGTGTTCTTCGTGGTACTACTTAATGCTTTCTTGACAGACACAGACATAAATATGCGTGGACTAAACTTTTGATCCATACACCAGATGGAATCTGTACCTGAGGATAGTAACTGGGTATTCTTCAGCTCTGACGTTATATATTTAGAAATAAATATATGATTAACAGACACAGGCATTGATACGTTGGTTCAAATAAAGCTTTCCTTGGTTCATTCATTTACAACCATCTGACCGCCTCCGTGGTGTAGTGGTTAGAGCGTCCGCCCGGAGAGCGGAAGGTCGTGGGTTCGATCCCCGACCGCGTAATACCAAAAGACGTTAAAATATGGTACTTGATGGTCCCTGCCTGGCGCTTGGCATTGATGGGTACAACAAGGACTGGTCGGCCAGAGTCAGTATACTGTGTCTGAGTGGGGTATTCATGCTTCACTGCGGCATGGTATCTCGGTGGGTTAGCGCTATAAAACCAGCTTAAGTCTGGGCTTGTACAAGCAGCCGCACTTACACATACACACGCATGCACGTCGTCATATGAGCGAAATATTCTCAAGCACGACGTTAAACCCAATTTCACCTCACCTCACCTCACCTCACCTACAGCCATCTAACACGGATAAACAAAGGTTGCCACAAGGCAAAAACCCATTCACCATGGATAACGAAACATCATGATGCACACATGCACATTTGTGGGGTTCAAACCGTCTGTGTAAAGTGCGTTGGGTTGTATTACATTGATCCCTGTCCTGTCACGACCCTGACTATTGTAATGCCCTAACATATTTCTCAAGTTATGCTATTTTGCATTTTTAATTGCATTGTATTTCAATGCATATGGACATGTGGCTTACAAACAAAATTACACTTACACCTACGTAGAGGCACTGAAGACACACAATATAACATTCATTAAGGCAGTTAGCAGAGTGTGTCTGACTCCTATGCAATAATAGGCATTGTTAGGGTTGCGGGTATACATATGCACTCAACCAAACCAGATCAACTCTTCTCAACTGTAAGTACGTTAAGTAAACCCAATATATCATCAACACGTCATAAACATTCCAGTGCGGCCTTAATAGATGTGTATACGTATATATTAAAAATCCATTTACATATATACAGGTCAATGGCGACAATAGGTTTGGAACATGGCCATATGGCATGAACAGCGTCTACAGATCTATGGTCGAGTCTTTGCAGCATTGTGTGTACGGTATGGACAATATTGACCGATTTTCCCACTAAATGATTCTATATAATCACAAATGTTTGTCACTCACAAGGAACTGGACAGTGTATGGAGAGTTCAGTCACTTTTTCTGGTCTGTTTGTCGAGTTAAACACAACATAAATTGACTCGGTGACCTCATAAATATTTGTTTATATCGGTGTATCCCTCGTAGTGTTTATCGTCAGAACTTTAGGGCTACCGTCACATTGACGGGGCACACTATCCCTCTTAAGCGCACGGATACTGACTACAGCATGTACATTTCCACGATTAGCTGGCTTCGATATCAATGAGAGGGGACAAATTATAAGTGATCCTATGGTTGATTTCAGCATACAGGTAATAGTGGGCAGATGTAGGTCAAGAAATAAGGACAAAACATGAATAGGTTTAACATTTGATTAAACACTTGTAATCAGTGTGCATGTTTGCGCATATTGAGAGAACCTTTTACACACTTCTTCTACAAACACTAGTTCGTGTCCCGGCTCGTTTGTCCGGGGTTTGGTTGTCGCGTTAGAACCTGGTAATATTACCACAAAGCGGCCGTGAAACACTAATGCATTGAACTTCATTGACTTGACGTGTCGTTCAGGATGAGTTTTTTTCCTATTCTCTAACATTATTTTCGTTATACCTCATTTGAGCCCACATAAAACGAAATCGGGTGAGTCGATATATCGGGTAAACCGATGCGCTTTGTTGATCCGCTGCACCAATATACAAAGAAAGGGGGCGTTGAGCCACACACCCCTTCTACACCTTAAGGGACGGCATGGTGGCCTAGTGGTTAAAGCGTTCGCTCGTCGTGTCAAATGCCAGGGTTCAATTCCCCACATTGGTACAATTAGTGAAGTCCATGGAACAGATGTACATAATATGAGTGAGTGAGTGAGATGGGTTTTACGCCAGGAATGTGCTTCACACTTTCGATCTATGTACTCATACATGAATTGTAACTTTACACTATAAATTAATATGTAGAATATAAAACTCTGCCGATTTTACTGTGTCACAAGTATATGCTTGTTTCACTTATTCAGTCTCCAAAACGCGATTTACATGTTTAGTGGACCAATGGCAAAAAAAACTATAATGTTTACATTAAATATTTACCTAAACACTTTCAGGAGACAGAAGACTGGACGAGAGATATATTGTTAGAACCGCCTATGTTACTAAGCTCATCCTCTCCAGCAAAAGAATGGGATGAAAATGATACCCTTGCAGTACCCCTATTGACGCGGGGTATACTTAGTGCAATATGAAATATGTATATATGTCATATACCCGTTCTACGTATAAGTTTTGTATTTACAGTTTATCTGAATATAATATATATCAGTCGTAATTTCCACATCGGTAAACACGCTGAATTATTCACTTCTCGAACGTCGCTTTTCCGTAAGAGCAGTTAAGGTATCTACAGCTTTTCTCATGACCGAACCATGACTATATTGTACCTGGCGAACCTTTATGGCAACGGACCAGCCTGTCCGGTGTAGGGTTTAAACAATTTGACTCCTAATTTTTATGGAAATTGTCACAGGAGCGCGTATTTGATATATAAATATCTGATGCATCTGCAGCAACAGTACGAAGCCACAGAAACAAATCTGATAGTTTTGAAATCCAACCACGACGGGTATGAAGCACTCAGTGACATCTGGGTAGGCCTTGCTGGGTTGTACGTGACATGTAGCTGAAGCTGTAGGTAGGTATTATCGTAGATAATGGGATAGTAGTGATTGTAATATTCCTTTTGGTCAGGTTGAAGCGTAGTGATAGCAGAAGTAATACAGTATTAGGCTGAACTCAACAAAAGTTCAGCGATATATATATAATCGAGTTTGGACCAGATAATCCAGTGATCGTGGCATCGTGAGCATCGATCTACGCTTATGGAAAGCGATGACATGTGTCAATCACGTCAGCAAGCCTGACAACCCGATCCTTTTAGTCGCCTCTTAAAATTATATTTTATTGTACGCTGAGTAGTGTAGTGTAGTGTAGTGTAGTGTAGTGTAGTGTAGTGTAGTGTAGTGTAGTGTAGTGTAGTGTAGTGTACACTCTGAAGTGCCATGTACCCTTTTTTCGCGTACGTCATGTAATGTAGTGTACGTCATGTAATGTAGTCTACGGTATGTAGTGTAGAGTGCAGTGAGGTGAACTTTACCCTGAGTAGTGTGGTGTGATGTAGTGTAATATTGAATAGTACCGCATGATGCGGTACCGCACGGTACAGTATCATCCTATGATACTCCACGGCACGGTGAGTGTTTGTACTTCTATACAATGGCACTTCTATATCATTTATATTCATTTCATATAGTTGTAAAGCTGTCGGTTCACATGTCAATTACCGTAATCGTTAAAATAAATCGTAAACGTCTATGAAGTGGTTCAGTCTTGTTCTGGTAGATGTATATCCCCTTCAAACGGTGACCTTAACTTATTGATGTTTGATGTAGGGATCAATCACCTCTTAATACTTAATACCAAGCTCATGAAGTTGACAACTTCCACATAGATCCACCCATATCCATGTCTGAGAATACTATGAGGAGGGGGCGTGTCCCCATCCATCTTTCTGAAGTTACACACTAGTATCACTCCCTTGCGTCGCCCAACACGTGGCGGGGACCAAACAATGCAGTCATTATACCGCCTCATCCATTATAAGAAATACTTTGTTCAAACACACATCTACATTCATGTTCCTGTAGTTCTCTGGACGCTGTCATCCGGGCCTCCTGAACACACACGTCTCTGTTTGCTGTGGGTAGCCTACTGTCGGTTAGAACTGTCTGCTAGTGGAGGGGCAAACACACTCAAGGATCACTCCAATCCGGTCTTATGAAAAGGGTCATTTGTGGCCGTATGGGTTTGAGGATCTTCGAGCGATAGGGAATTTATAGCCTCCAAGGAGCGCAATTATTGATGACATATCGGCAAATAGGCTTTGTAAATTCCACGAACATGGCAATCTCAAAGGAATTTCGTACCCTCAATGGCAGTTTGTTATGAGATTTTGGATTCGGTGGTCAATGCCATGACAGTTTCAATAGGCGTTATACATAAGTCAATATTAGATGCCCTCAGCATAGAACTAGTATATTTAAAACAGGTATATATAACAAGCTGTCTTTTTAATATGAGAATACGTCCGTCGGTGAAGGGGAAAAAAGGCTTTGAAGACGTCGATATGTTTATCCGTGGCCTACATTACATAAATGCTGACATAAATATGACATCCACTCTCACGTTCAGTGTGTACGGAGTAAGAAAGCATTAAGTAGATCAAGGGTAGTGTAATGAACATTAATGTAAGTTATGGTAGAGTATGCATTACCAAAGAAATACTTGAATCATTCAGCGACATAGCCTATTTGAGCTATAAAGCACTGGCCCCGATTTCTCGAAAATTTGACAATTTGAAACAGCTGAATAATAAATAGAAAAGCCCAAAATACTTAAGTAACTCAAATTGTCTACTATGTTTGACTTTAATATCGATTTCAGTTCATTCTGGGGAATGCATTTTCTCAAATTTGAGTAAAAACTTTACTTAAGTCAAAACAAGTTAAGTTTGTTTCGAGAAATCGGGGCCTGGTCTCCGAATGGTAATATTACGAGGGAGGGTACCTTACGGTCGCGATTACATCCTTACATCAGCGTTCACATATACTGGACTGATGGGACATACACTTACATGCTTAATAACAACTTTACATTATCAAGAATCGTAATATGTACCTGCTTACTCTGAGTGAACTAGGCCAACTATCATTTAATTATATATTACAGGAGTGAAAGGTCACTGTTCAATGGTGCATTGTTAGTGTTACATGGCAGAAAATGCAAGAAGGAACTATAATTTGGGATTACCATGGCGGCAGGCTGCTCGAGGTAACATGGTTCAGATAAAGTGTTACACATAAACATTTCGAATTTAAACTTTCGTTTGTGGCATTATCGCTACAAAAAGACCGCCTCGCGAAAATTATGACATGAATTACAGATTTGTCCGATAAAACGGTTTAAAGGTATCGGTGTTGTTTGGCTTCATTATGGCCGTTACAGCATTTCATTGACGTGTACGTGTGTATCAGATGAATAACATGGCTGTTCTTAAACAGATGAAAACATAAACATGGGAATGTAGTTACAGATCAATCTTTATAAAATAAATCTATTTCGTGGATGCAAATAAACTTGGCTCACACTGGGGAAAAGACGTGATAGTTCAAGTAACCAGTCTCATGTTACTAAAAACCACGGCATGTATCGCAATAAAGCACTCCAATTACGAAAATGCAAATATGTTCACTCAAGGATGATTTTACAGCAAACATGTAATAACAGGTGCTTAACAATTGGTAACTGAATCTGTGCGTTAAACACAAGAGACGCCATTTGTCTGTCCTATGTTACAAAGTGGTTCAATATGTTTGAATCAATGGCAACGAAAACTCAACAATACACGAAGTTCTTTGGGAACACGTACACAAAGACGGGAGCGGATGACAAATGGTCATACCACAACCAAATCACGACATGTTCCTAACGTTTTGTTGTTGTAAAACACAAAAGTAGACAATTGGCATAAATTCAGAAGGAGCTAGCATACCTCCCTGCATACCACCTGTCATTCTCCCGTCACCGACTGACCTCGTAAGCCACAAGCAAAACAGAAGATGATATTGACATACTGATATAACGGCCCTAAGAAGGGACAGCCACAAGGTGGCGGATATGTGTTAAGACAGGCCAGGTTTATCTCTTCGGTTAGATCAGTGGTCGCTCTTTACTGAAATAGTCTAAACGGTATCCATGGACAGATATCAGAAAGATCACTGTCTGGTTGTGCTTTTAACATACCTGTGCTATAAATTAGTCAAACAAAGACGACTATGAAAGATAAGAGTTTCGTTTTATTATAGAAATACATACACATTGGTTTCTATTTCCGTATACATGATATACATGTAATATGATATGGACCAGCGTTATTAGGACCTAACACATTAACATTGTTTCATCAGCACTCGAAAATATTAACAAGCTTTTTGTACCTTTGACCGTGGTATTTGAGTATCTTGAATGTGTTTTCTCAAAGGTCATACACTTATAGATATATATCTGTGGCTGTACATTACATACCATACATCATCATAATTCACCCATCAAACGTTACCCTCAGGATGAAATACCTCGCTGTAGGTATAAAATGCACAACCATGCGTCGCGTCACCACCCATGTAGAAGTACGAGGCAGCAACATTAAAGATATATATAACTCCGGTGTCGTCGAACCATATACACTTATAGTTTCGTCAAGTATCCCTCTAGACATAGTTAACACAATGATGTATGTACGTTCTTATTACAAGCAGCAGAAAAAGTCAAGCTGACGTCAAAAGAGATAGACGGCTTCCCTGAAAGCCCAGGGGACGTTCTCTCTTAATATCTGGAGACATGATCATTTTGATAAATCATAAAACCGTTGATATAGGGATACATGCAGCGTTCCTGAACCTGAGTCTTCGATGTCCATAGTGAAATCTAGACGTAACGAACTTAGGGGATCTTAGACTTCATTTCGTTACATTCGAACGATCTATTAACTGTCATTGTTCGGTGATTAGAACATTATTAGAAGATCATTAGAACTTGATTAGTTATAGCAAATATTCAATGCCCCACATCGTCCTGGACGATTTTGGTAATTTGTGAACAGAGACTTTTTTAATGGCAGCTGCATTAGTGGAAAGCAACCAGCCCTGGTAAAATAGAGCAGTTGCCGTGACACGGTGAACCTCGTGGAGACAATTGGACACACATCTAACCGTCAATCTAACACGCTGACTTAGTTCTGTTAAGCAATATCAAAGTAGATTTCGCTCCATAGGCGCAAGTAAACTGAGGATGTGTTGAGAACGTGTTTACCCAACCATTGCCAAACAAACGCAATTAAACCGCTGCGTTTCACATACAAAGAGGCATTGTTAAGCCACAGTACAATTAGGAACTAGCTTTACGCAACACGATAGAGACCATCGCACGATTTTGTAGCTTCCTGCCGCTAAAATTGATTTTATTTGCCGAACTGATGAGTACCGACATGCCAGTGAGAGTCATTAAGAACAATCAACCATGAAGGGTTACCTTGAAAACGGGTAATTGTGTCCTAGATGGCCCTTCGTGACGCAATAAGGAGCTGACATCTACCTTGGTCTTACGTGAGAGTGAGTTAAGAACGGCACACCAGCGTGAAATTGACTATTAGGAAAATAAAAATGAGATGTAATCAGCTTGGTTTGGTTACAAGTTACTACCGCTGACGTTTCACCTCTGCGACAGTTATCGCGCGTAAATTATTTATACCTTTGTACTTTCAATTGAAGGGGGATTAAGTTCAAGCACTTTCAGTTGAAGGGGGACTAAGTTCAGATGGCCGAGCAAACTTAACTACGCTGTTCAAACACAATAATACGTGAACAGACAGTGATTAAATATGCAGATAGACAATGACTTAATATGTAAATAGACAAAGCCTTGATTTGTGAATATATGAATAAGCAGCGAGTTTCAGAAAGTGGGCACATTTAACATATGTAACATTCCAACCAAAATAAAAATATTTGTTGATGGAGCAAACTGACACGGCTGAGTGAGTGAGTGAGTAAAGTTATGCGCCGCTCCTAGCAACATTCCAGCAATGTCACGACGGGGGACAGCAGAAATGGGCTTCATACATTGTACCCATATGGGGAATCGAACCTGTGTCTTCAGCGTGACGAACGAACGCTTTAACCACTAGGCTACCCAACCACCCCCGGTTCGCACTGCCCTTAACAGCTGAACATAATAATATCACGCTCTGCTAAATTAAATCATTATTCATAGTAATGTTTTCGTAATATATAAATAACAGTTAATAACGCTTAAATGTTGCTAGCAACCGTACCACACAGCATATTAATGACAATAAACATTGCACGCACCGGTTTCTTGCTAAAAGATGCTACCAACCACACATCACAACATATTATTGAAAATAAATGACCGGTCTCTTGTTTTTACCAAAGAACAGGTGCAAATATCAGACGGTAGACATGTGACAGACGTAAGCGTCATACAACGTTACGAATGACACTAACTGCTCAGCTAAGAACAGTTGGTTATGTTGGCTATTATACATGGCTCATTACTCTGTACACGTTAAGCCACTACATACATGCCTTTCACATTTGTGTGTCTCTCCCACAGTTTATGAACACATGGATAGGATTATTTGAAAAGCTATAACTCCATGACGAAACGTAATGACGTTCGTAAGTTCTACGGGTAATTCACAGCTAAGTGTCAGGCGCGTCCTCGAAGCGAGTTCTAAAAGCTTTTAATACATTATATCAGCGCTACCACTCTTCTCGTTAAGTGGCATGGATGGCAGCAATTATCATGCAATCTTTCGTGGCAGAATTTCTGCTGTGTAAGCATAAACTGAAGCGTAAATGTTTTCATCGACTTATTTTGCTGGTAGTGCACTTTACGTAAGTTGATAACCTCATGCACAATGTCAATGGAACACGAACTAAGCCCATTTGCCTTAATATGAGCATTCTCGGATAAAAGTACAAAATTGTTACCAAACTATTTGAGATAGTTAAATAATTAAGATAATAGTGCAGGACTTGAAAATAATTACTTACATTTTCCATTGTTCTAGTTGTACAAAACGTCTAATGTTACTACAGAGTGGGGTAAATATTACTTCGATGATATAATGGTTAGTTTGCAAATAGATCCATGTACATGTATCTCATTCTGTGAAGTTTTCGCTAAAGTGGTAGAAGACCTGCCTTACTTCGGATTTTCCTCCAACACAAAGCTGACGAGCACCAGGCAAGGTTACAACAAGTACCATATTTTAACTAACACCACAGTGGTAAATGTCTATGACCTGCCTTACTTCGGGATTTATTCCCACATTAAGCTGACACGACGTGAGAAAACTGAAATATTTCACACACACTCACATACTCTCTCCCCAATAAAATCAGAGACTGTGACCAACTACACATTATATTGACGTGAACATTCCCGATCCTGGTTTATACAAACTCTGTGTGCCCGAAAGTCAATATTGCATTGACCACATCTTATTAACACTCGTGTACATGCAATATTAGCCGATCCATAATTCTATGGATATTCACATGTAGAGGAATTCCTACCCAACCATGTCTGGCACTATCAAACAGGTTCTAGATCTATTTCATCCTCTTATTAACGCCCTATCTACCTGTCCAGCGAAGGCCTAATACCGATTAATCAATACGAGATGAAACTCGTTGACCGCTGAGTGACCGCTATGGTAATCTCACTAATCCCCTTACAAGTGTCCATTCATCATGATATAATCACTATCTAACACTACCTTAAGTCTGATCTCTCAGAATACAATGATCAAGCGTTACTTCTCATTAAATGGTCATCTCTTAAATTAAATCACATTGACGTATACCCATAGAACACAATCAACTGCAGTTCATATACAAAGATACATGTCACTACATAGCAGTATGCGCGCTTAATATATTCATATTTAACGAAAAACCTAAGGGGGAGACACCATAACCTTGTCTTACACCAATTTTGTATGAAATATAACATGACATTTACGCAGAACATTATTGTCATAATGTAAACTGATATCAATCAATCTGAAAGAGTGCGTAACATAATAATTCTATGGTCTGAGGCGAAATACATAAAATAGAAAGTGAACAGTGATAAAACACATCACCCGTCTTGCAGCTAAAATAGATGGATGCCTCGGCTACCCACGTAACGAGTATTTGTCAGTACCCACACCTGAGCCCAGTATTTGCGATCCCCAATTATTCAGGGAGGTAACTGGACAGAACAGGTGCCCGACATGTGTGAGATAACGTATTGTAGTGACGTTTACCGTGACATTTGTGCCGTTGAATGTCCGAAGACCAATTATTTTGACACTTTGTCATCTGTCGCAAGTAGACCTTGTTATTCTCGGATTAAGGCCCTTAAAAGAATATAGCAGTCTTGGTCTTGCATCGTTTGAATTCGCAAAACATAATTGGCGCGATTTGGTGAGAAATGCAGAGCCTAAATAAAGAATGTTAAGTTGTGTGAATGGGTGATACTGGTGGTGAAGTGTTTCATGATGAATCTTCTGAAAACCTCAGAGTGTCTAGTTCACTCCAGTTGTATTTATTGTTTAACACAGGTCCATGACGAGAATATTGTCACAAATCATTGACAACTATTGTGACGTCGTTCTAACAATATACTAGTAATACACAGTACTCCCCTCGACTTTCTGGTTTTTTCCAAAAAACCTTTTCTGCCCAACGTTACAAAACTAACTCTCACCGGGCAAATAATGCTCAAATTTTCATAGCCCTCTGATAATGATCGTTTCATAACACATTCATGCATGTAGAAATAACGGCATAGCCTCTTAATCCAAAAATATGGATATATTAACAGTCTTACGATCAGGCATACATACCAGGAAGTACCTATGGCCAAACTTATTTCACGATTTCTTGCCATTTGACATCGTAAAACAGAGAAAATACATCAGAAAAGGATATGAAAACTCTCTCTAACCCTCGAAACCTCTGCCAGCCCTTAGATTTCAGTCTGTTGAATGACACCTTAAAGCCTAAACTATCTGTTTTCCCTTTCATGACCCATGTTGCCAAACAAGCATAACCCTACACATACTCCCAACACCTTCACGGGTCACTCTTGACCAACACTGACCACAACACAATCGTTTCCTTAAGACTTAACACTGGCCTCTAATCACCTTGACCACCTTCTAGCGCTTCACAGCTTTTAGTCAAAGAAAAGTGACCAGATCGTAGGATGGATTCTCTAGGTCTTCGTTCCAACCCAAACATTTCCTACAAAGCGTTATGACTACTCTTCGGTGGAATTTGGCTTATTGGCTTGACTATCTGGCTTGGTAACAAGGTGGTGTTAAAGAGTTTTGGCAAAGGCCGGGCTACGTTAATCCAAGCCTAAAAGTGACTGGGTTTTGCATCAAGACACCAACATGTCTGGCATATTTCTCTAATCTGAAAAGCTACCGTTCCTTGCAGTCTGCTATGTTTCTACATGATCTTTTCAAGCTGGTTGGTGTGTCTCCGCCCGATGACTTACAAACCTGAGTAAACTCTCTTTTTTTCACCGGACGAAGGCGAATTTTATTCTGTTTAAGCACGTGTCCTTACTGTAAAAAATGAACATTTGGAGATTCGTGATTTATGCTTGGAAACGAGCGGTAGTTTCGTCTTCCCGTGACGACGCTGTAGTTGTGGACAGCAAACAATGACGTCGCTCTACACATGTTCCAAGGAACGTCGGCACCTATCAACTACTGAATGGAATATTTCAGGGGCTATTTAGGGTCACTGCTGATCGTATATTAACTGACGGAATACACCGGAAGACCGAGATGGGGGCCCACGTAGGCGGCTTTGTACACAACTATTTTACAACCTCACGGGTACGATCGCGGTAACGAACGAAAATCTTGAATGAAAAACGCGAGTTATACTACAAGCATCAGATTTGTCAATTCCACATTCACTATGTTAAAAGCGTGAAACCATTACCCAACTTCAAATCAGTGACACACAATTGCTGTTTAATCTTACTACTTAAGATATTCCTCGTCAAAAGACAAAACTGGTTATTGCCGCTGCATGGTATGTTCATAACAAAGAGAAAATAAATCTCCTCGAAAATATAAGTTACGCTTACAAGTATGACGAAACGCACTGAGAAAATACAATGTGTGTACCTATTAACCGTACATCAAACATATATCATATCAGATGTAACAGGCAAACATAAGTGTGGTGTGAGCCAAGGATATTGGCTATGCCCGCGGACATTGGATACTCGTTAATATAACCCTAACGTGAATGAAAACGTTAATAAGTCTAAAATCAAGTGCAAATCCTGTGTTGCAAAGTAGGTCTTTTGTCCACAGAACAAAGCCATGTTTGCACAATGCACATTCACAAATTAGAGTTCACATGTGTTGTAACAAAACAATGGATTTTTAGCCTTTTAATTACAGTACTATAATCCCTTAAACCTTTTATATCGCTTTACAATACGCGGATATACAGACTACTTCAGCAAATTCAGGGGTTGTTACAGTGGCATGTAAACGCTTGACAGAGTCTGGACTAGTGTTTCTTGGGCACACGCTGGGATCTGATGGGTAGTTTCAGTAAGCCCTGTCATTCAATTAAGCTCTCCCCTTTTGATCGGCTCGTGTTGGAAACAGTTGTTCGGGTGAGGGGAGGGGGTGTAGCCAAGGGGTACGGACTGAGCATCTGATATATGCATATATAATAATAAATAATAAACAAACTACTACTACTATATCCGTTTTGGCCAGGTTACGTTTCCACGCCCTCTGGGACTATTCGTAGAACACATGCGTCTGCATTTTCTTAACGCCGCTCACGTGTAACATATATTATCGTGTGCCTTGTTGGTTTAGGGGCAATATGTACTCTCTTCGTATTTGTTGTAATAGCCAAGCTATGTCCATGTCCACTTCGTGTGTAGAAATCGACAGGCCACGAACATAAACAATAAATGTATAAACTGCAACTGGCGTTCTCTATGTATGGAAATCTAGTCAACTGACAGGCTTTGGCCTGATGATAAACTATACACGTATACCTAGTTACTACTGACAAATACTGTACATGCAAGAAGATATGTGGGTGTATGGAATGCAGATGTCTAGTATGTACGTATATGAGCCATGAATGTATAGCTCTAATCAATGTAAAAAATGACAAGCAATATACATGCACTAGTATAATGGTACCTATGCAGCATACTTATCAAATCTATACCTATATATAAACACATGACAGTGTATATATGCACATATTCTTTCACTATTGTACAATACCCATACATGGTACTTATCTTGAAAATACTTGACCTATGCAAATATACTCCCAGTACATGTAGAAATTGACAAACATTACACACCAACTAGTATGCATTTACCTATCCAGTGTAGGTGTCTACGATAAACTAATATATAACTTTAGGATGCGTATTACGATATACGAGGCAATTAACCTGTCTCAATACCTGACGATTTCAGTCATGGTGTCCCATGCAGACTAGGATGCAGCAGTTGCCGTGGTATGCGATCCCGTTAGTGACGGTACTGCATACCTGACATACCTGGATGGACGTTGCCAGTGCATTGCTTCAGTCTGTCAGGCTATTCATCATATAACCACATCGGATTTGAACTCAAATAAAAGTCTTGTCCAAGGAAATACAGACAACCGAATTGCATTCCTGAACAGTCTATTGAAGAATCGGTCTTCACATACGGCACATACTTATATCCATGGGCATGGAATAGATCAGAAGTAAGCTGTTATTCTTCTGTACTCCACGTTGTCGTACTAAACATACGCCCACGATACTTTATAATGTCTATTTCAATAGAACTGCATAGCAAGGGTACGTCACTATTATGGTGATCACTATCACTAGTTGTAGAATATGTTTATTCTCTTGAACATTCAACTGATGCCTTGAATGAAAGAAGATTTCACTAAGCAACACCCTGGTACAGGCTGTCAGTGACGAGGGTTTATTTCAAACAAAATGTGATGCCTACCTGTGGCTGACTCTGAGAGAAACGTCCATTCTGAGACGACGTTGACGACGACGAGGGTTTCCTCTGTAACGCCGTCGTCCGGACCTCCTCCATCTGCTTCTGCTGCTGCTCTCGCAACAGCTTCAACTCCTCCAGCCCTTGGGCACTAGCTTCCAACCTCGCCCTCATTCTCTCGTTGTCCGTCCGCCTGATAATGGGTACCCTGACACTGCCAGGGAGCTCACTGAGGGACCGGCTTCTCCTCATGACGGGCACCTGTCCGGGTGGGGCACCAGCCCGGGGGATAAGATCCTTGGTTTGGTCTTTGGTCATACTTGTTGTCATGACGCCCTTACTGGGTTCTGGTTCACATATGCGTGAGTGATCATACAGTCACTTAATGTGACCAATCATTTCAAAATGGTTATTGCAAGTTTCAAATGAAACGTCATCTACTGTAGGGTGAAACTTTCAAATATATCTCCAGAACTATTCGCCTCTTTACCACAAACTGCTATAATCGTGTGCTTTATCCAGACGTGACGGGGTGACGAACGATCAAATCATTGTGAACATCCGTTGTTACAGGAACACAAAACATGTCAATTTTTAAAAACCTGGTCTCCTTGGCAGGTGTAAGGCAGCGTCGTGTTCGGGTCTGGTTCATCAATACACAACCCCGGACTCAGATTATCACCTGACACTCCTGGGACCGTCTTCCTGTGCGACTGCCAACTCTTTCTTCTTATACAACATCTGTTACATCCTCTATCGAGGTCTATTCAGTCTCCGAGGGTTAACAAGTATATCTCACAAACCACTGATAAGAATCACCGACAAATATGTACACTATGCCAGTAATTCAATCACGTGAAGATAAGCTATGATATAATCGAACAGGCATAGACTGTTCTTTGTGAATATAGATCCAGATTAAATAATACACATACGTAGTGTTTGCCACAGACTGTCAAGACAGAGACAGGTTTATACCGCTACCGTGACTTACATATGTTTATGTGCCCCCCTACAATGGGTAGACACCATCACAGGCAATCACAGGCGGATACGGGGTTGGATATTCCACGACATAAAGTTCAACCCAGCTCGTGTTTACCGCTGGGTCAGGTGAGAGAGACTGCATACATGAATCATTCCTCTTTTACCTACACACAAGCGCATGAAATTCCTTCAACACAAAAGGCGTTCCGTTGAACCACTCCAAATGATCTCGGGTACATGAATAAGTCGCTTTGACGTCATAGCTGGATTTCAGTCAGTGAAAAAAATCCTTCCTCCGCATGTATGTAGTCCATTTCAGTACAGAGTATACTCACACTCCCAGCGCAATGCCTATTATTACTGTCCTTTCGAGTAAGTCAACCACAGACGTAGCTGATCAGCTGTTCTCCGCTCCTTTACCCACGTGTCGGAGGAGGGAGGCCCACTGCACAATTGCAAGCGCTACTGTTGCTAAACCCACACGCCCGTTTACTGAACGCCGTCTACAGCTTCATATCGAGACGAGTTCTGACTGCATTGGAGGACGGTATTGACACAGCGATTGGCAAACTGCAGCCCGCGACCGTCCTACACAACTGATGCTTAGCCGGGCACTGGAGTATGACTGGGCCTAATGTAGGTACCTCCAGCACACAACCCTGTCTCACTCAACCTTCGTTCTCGTCTTCGGCAGGACTCGCTTGGCGCTGTCTAGGCTACCTGTCAATTATTAACAACGAACCTCAATCCGGCCTATCACGTGAACTTGTTTAACAGCCACCCACTCAATATTAAATATTCGGGACATGTATTGGTAATTTAATATACTATTGATACCATAGACAGATTTTATTATCTATGGACGTCGTTTCAAAAATAATTTTAATGACATATTAAGTAGATACTGTAAGTAGTCGTATATCTATCTTCTCCGACCTAGGTCTGTCACAGTACAAGTTCAGACACACTATGGTGGTAGTCACATGTAGATACCACTACAGAGATTAGATATCACAGAGTTTGGACAAGTTTGTAATAAACAAACATCCTTAGGACCCTAGTTACCGGACCGGGCGCCATTATTACGTTCCCCTAAATACTCATTATTCAAGAAGTATCAAATTAGATATATTGATATCAATAAGTGTCTGTAAACCTACACTGTTGTGGTGTTACCTTAGTGTGTCTGTGTCTATTGGTAATTGAACTCAAGGCATAGATACCGTCTGGGTGTTAGGTTCGCGGCTTCAGGAAGCGGTATTGTACTATAAACAGATGATCCGTTGTGGGTCGTGTGTCCTGTATACCTGTACACGGGGCCTTGGTTGGAGTAAACAGGTAGATACTGCTTTGAACCTGGCTATCTCGCACGACGAAATGTATATGAGCAATAATAATACAATAAACACACCCTCTATTGAGATGTCAAAACAACCCCCGCTCCTCTCTCTTACCGTTGACCCCCACCCTCTCTCTCTCTCTCTCTGCCTCCATCTCCCTTCCTCTCTCCCTCTGCCTCCTCTATCTCCCCTTTCTCTCTCCCTCTATCTCTGGGGTCGTGGGGTAGCCTAATGGTTAAAGCGTTGGCTCGTCACGCCGAAGACCCGGGTTCGAATCTCCACATGGGCACAATATGTGAAGCCCATTTCTGGTGTCCCCCGCCGTGATGTTGCTGGAATATTGCTAAAAGCGGCGTAAAACCAAACTCAGTCAGTCCTCTATCTCCCCTTTCTCTGCCTCTATCTCCCCTTTCTCTCTCTGCCTCTATCTCCCCTTTCTCTCTCTC
>VKKT01000162.1:20683-30889 GCA_008038995.1 Haliotis laevigata
TGTGTGTGTGTGTGTGTGTGTGTATGTATGTATGTATGTATGTATGTATGTATGTATGTATTATTATGAAGCAGGGGAATATGTAGAATATAAATTGTGATATGTAGATCTTACAAAACTAACATAGATTTATTCATTTCTTCAGGAAATACCAACAGGACGAGACAACTTGTGAAACTTTCTTGTTTATCCGTGTACGACTCCGTCGTGGTCTTGATGTTGATGCAGAATACATTAGAGATATTTCTAGTGTTGTTCCTGGTACACCCAGCCATTACTTATGTAGAGTTCATGAATATCGAACTTTGGTTCCTAATAAGATGGCAAAATGAGGGGCAAGTAAGAAAATTTTCAATCATTTCAAAAGGACAGTTGGCTTCATAGGCTGTATTGAGTTTTTGTGCAGCGACCATCTCTTCCCCCATCTCAAAGGATCACATGGTTTCAATGTTGACATCATGACACATTCAATGCAAACTAGTTTCTATATCCCCATCTAGAGTATTTACAATTGTGTCTGACATATGGTTAGGTTCTGAGTCTGATCGCAGATCAATCCAACATTCTGGATTTCTTGACCAGATCAGTCCAGCAATCTAGATTTCTTGACCAAGTCAACCATAGGGGTGACATAATGACTGACAGTAGGTTTATAATCAGGGACCTTCACAAACACTTGGTGTCATAAGTGATTTTCAGTTGCCCATTAATGTAAGCTATTTTGACTGTTAGAGACAATGGAATCTTTTCCTGAGGAAAACTTTCAAACGTCAAGACTGATTCCACTGATTTAACATTCCTCAGTTGTTACTTAAAACTGTTAGGTACAATTTCAACTTCAATTGAGACTTCTTTCTCTGACAGGTCCTGAGCGTTACTTGAACCATGGACCTTCACTCTTTGGGAAGACGTTCTGCCTTGTCGCTAACGAGAAAGGTTGGGCTGACATTGACGAAACTAACCTATTTCATTGTATCCTGTCAGTAACACTAGTTGATGTGTGTAGCTTTTTGTGGGGGCGGGCGGGAGGACGAGAGCCCTCATGCTTGATGACACTTCGTCTGTGATTGTGTCAGTCCGCCCTTGCCCACACGGACGCTTATCACCGAGCGTGGACGGGAATCACCAAGACATTACCTCTCACGCCTATCAGTTTACATGGAAGTAAATCAACAAAATCATTCACTCTGCATTCTGCATTTGACCTTGTACCTGTGTGTTTTAATAGACCACAATTCATACACTCCATTACACATCAATGAGCAACAGGAATCCTTTTCACGAAAAGATCAGCATTATCCAAAATGCCTCTGTTCACCCAGCAGAAAAAGGGTACCCAGTGGGATGAGTCATGAAACCACTAACCTTCTAGCGCCTCGCAGGCAGCTTGGGCTATCCAGTGTAATAATAATCAGATTGTTTGAGCGATTCCGAGCATGCATTGTGCATTGTGCATGGTATATGGACTATTATTATTATCATTATCAATATATTCTTTTTCAGGTATCTTTGTATGATTTGTAATGTAATGTGGGTGGAAATCTGAAATAGATAAAATGGCATTTGTACTTTCATGTGTTTCCTCATTCAGTATATTATGTTCAGGCAATTTACAGTATCAGTCCACCATTATGTTTCAACATAGGATTCAAGCGACAAAATCCTTCGCATAATTGTGCGAAATGTCGTGTTAAAGAAGTTTCCACTTTACTTCTAAACCAGGAGCATGTGGCTTTTAGTCACTAGAGATCCATGTCTCTAACATGGATACAAGTAACTTCCCAGACAAGTCAATCTGATCGTGATACATTTCAAAAGCGGAAGTATTGTGTAAGAAATAAATGCAAAATAAAAATAAAAATACAGAACGTGATCTGTGACAACAAGTGCTATAGTTTCTTGAGGCTTTATCACTGAGCATTGTGCAACAGTAAATGTCATGGTACATCATCTGTTCACTTTGTTTTTGCCTCTCTCGTGATCAAAGGATACATGATATTTGTTTGGTATTTCAAACAATCTCACCATTCAGGCGTAATATAACAATCGGATTTATGACATCAAGATAGTTTTTGTAACCAACTTCCCTGTATTCTAAGTACAAGGAGATCACAATCACATTTCCCTTTACAACGTCATTTGATAGGAGTTTCTGTTTTCAAATCATTGTCAGATCATCGTGAGGATATAAAATATTTTACCGTTAAAAACGCGCAAGAACTAAATCAAATCAGTTTTATATTCCGGTCTGATTACTTAAGTTTACATGTTGTCCTATTTTACGAAAATGTCATACAGCCTTGCTCAAAATGTATTTAATCAGGTTACAACAAGTAAGCCTTGGTACAGCTCTCAGAAAGATCTATGGTTGACAGGAGAAGGATATTTCGCAAATTTCGCAAATCAGTTTCAAAGGATGAGGGCTGATTCGTTTATCTATCTTGACTTGTAGCATACGTTACCATGGTGTTTTTCTTCAGATGGGTAATGTCCTTGCCTTTGTATGTGTGTATGATGGGTGGTACCCGGTGGACGACCTTTCCGTGAACACCTGATTTCATCACTGTGAGAAAGTCATTCTTGAACAGGTTGATGATATAGCCAGAATCGTTCAAAAGAACCGAAATTACAAGATGATAACAGCTTATATCTATATTCAAATAAAACACTAATTGAAAGCGAAGGCTGAAGTAAGAAATTGGTGATAAGGGGCTGTCACATCTATCCTTCATAATGTGAATTTGGTAGTTCTAGTGGATCAAACACACACAAAACACACGAAAAAAGCAAAACAATAGAAACTGTTCTCAACAGACGAAGACCGATTGCCAAGACCGATATATGTAAAAATTGATTGGCGATATGAGCCTGATCATAACCAGATAAAGAGGGGGTCATTTGGCAAACAATCCTCTTCCACAAATTTGAATAGAAGACGCCCACAGGCAAATAGCGAGCCACACCAATAACAGAAATTGATTATGTAATATTCATCTACGATACAAAATGCTTCTATGAATGTCATCCGAGATCAAAATGCCGGGAGGCCGCATTATCGACTTACCGAGAGACCGGTGACAAACTGAAAGCGTTCTGTTACAATCAACGCGAGATAATGTATTTAAAATGAATTATGGGCCCGTGATACGCAGTCTGACGAAGTCAATTTGCATCATTTCTGTCACCGCCGCTTTGTAACAATGGCCGCCACAAGCCCTGATTTCCCATGGGGTATATATCCGCTTCCGGTTCTTGCAGGCAGACATATTTGATAGCCGTTATAGCGCTTGGTTCAGGTTTGCGGTAACTCGCTCATCACATTGGAAATCACGAATCCTTATTTCGATTACCTGTTGTATTTCAGCTTGTTGAAGTCTTATTAATGACATTCATTATCATCTCTTCAATGGCTAAGGAGTGGCAATAATTAATGCATGTACAAATAGGTTAATCATTGCCCGTAGAAATGACCCTTGGGTGTCCCTTGAGCATAGGATGCTTATTTTCGGTATAAGAGTTCCAATGTCACTATTCATACACTTTGAAACAAACCTTTCTGTTTAAATAAATTTGCAATCAACTGGCCCTACGTCAGAGCCGTTCGTCATAGTCAAGTGCAAACAACAAATGCGATCTTGAAACTGGACAAGGTAGCTTCGCAGTTAAATTAGTTCTTTAAAGCCGACTGACAGCTAACAAAATAAGAAAGCCCTCATCATGATGAAAAATACTTCATTAAATATTTCATGTAGTGCTCTGGTATTTTTTATTTGATATAAAACTTCAATTTGCCAAATATGTGTTACAAGAAACGGAAATAGATTTTTCAGGCGTCACTTATCCAATTCAAGTGACGTGTTGCTATGATACTGACATTAACGTTGTCGTAAATAGACTGATAAAAATAAACTGACTGACAGACTGAGTGTGGTTTTACGCCATTTTCAGCAATCACGTCGAAGGACACAAGAAATGGGGTTCACAAATGATAAAAATAGAACATCTTGTACAGAACATTCTCTAACGTTCGTTTAAGGATTTATTATATACATATGCAAACGTAGGATAGTAACACAGGGGTGCAATACGGTTGACGCGCTTCTACTCTCTTATTTCATTAAGTAACAGATTAATGCAAGATAAGAGGGTATTTAATAAGTATAGAAGGTTATACTAGTGCATTCGGATGTTTTGTATTGAACTCGAAGATGTCATGGAAGCAACACGCACACACACACACGCACACACACACACACACACATACCACACACAAATACACACATTCGTCACACACATGCAAAGGCAAGGCAAGCCAGTTGTTCACACACAAAAAACACAGGAAGTTATCGTATAGGTCAAAATAGGAAAGTCCATTGGTCATCACTGTTGACACTTAATTTTTGGAACTGCCCCTCATATATGTCATGAAATCGTTTGTAAAGCTTCACTTAGATCACCAATATCTTGAAAGTATGCTCTGGTGTCATGTCAAGTCAATCGTGGAACTCTTCGTGCTCTGTTTAGGTTCTTTAAGTTCTGACCTGTTTAATGAATAATTTATATATGTTGATTTTCATCCATAATCCAAGCGTTTGAAAAGTCGTTAACTCACGATCTTTAAACTCTGAGTCCTTTGTTTCAACCCTCGGTTTAACCAATACAATAACGAGTTAAACTACTTTTTAACGAATGACAAATGACTTTATTCGCAGCAATTTACAGATGTCATTCTGAGTGAGGTTTTCAAATCCCGATGATGATGTTCAGAGAGATGTCTGCGCCGATACTGTGAACACGGAAGTTAACGTGTCTGTTGGTATAATTCGCCGTACTCTTGCCGGTACCGCCTGAACAGTCCGCTTCCGGTAGACATCCTGCTCACCACTAACCCAACTGTAAAGTCGGACAGCATCATTCCTGTGACCAGTGGCCGTAGTTGCCAGTTGCTCACCACTAACCCTACTGTAAAGTCGGACAGCTTCATTCCAGTGCCCAATTACCTTAGTTGTCAGTAANTGTTGCTCATCACTACCCCTACTGTAAAGTCGGACAGCTTCATTCCTGTGACCAGTGGCCGTAGTTGCCAGTTGCTCACCACTAACCCTACTGCAAAGTCGGACAGCTTCATTCCAGTGCCCAATTACCTTAGTTGTCAGTAACTGTTGCTCATCACTACCCCTATTGTAAAGTCGGACAGCTTCATTCCTGTGACCAGTTGCCTTAGTTGCCAGTTGCTCACCACTACCCCTACTGTAAAGTCGGACAGCTTCATTCCTGTGACCAGTTGCCTTAGTTGTCAGTAACTGTTGCTCATCACTACCCCTACTGTAAAGTCGGACAGCATCATTCATGTGATTAATTGCCTTAGTTGTCAGTAACTGTTGCTCGCCACTAATCCTACTGTAAAGTCGGACAGCTTCATTCCTGTGACCAATTGCCTTAGTTGTCAGTTGCTCATTGAAACATGCGTGTTGCGCAAACAATATAATAAAACTATGTCTTAAATGCATAATGAAACAACTGGTTTATTGATGCAGTTACATTTTTCAAAGACGTCGGAAAAGTGAATACTAATTAAAATCATTAACTTGTAAACAGCATGCATTTTGCAAGTATATGCCAGTATAGACTACCTATAAAACAGATTACATGTTTGATTAGATGTGGGTTAGGATAACCTATGGCATCATTTTATTTGTCCTTTGAAATCGTAATGGTCATATTGATATACTTCTTGTACGGTTAACAGAGAGTTTCAATCCCGCATAAGGCCAAATAATACAAAAAACACACCTTGTAGTATTTCGAGACAGACATTGAACTACTCTGTATGTTTGAAGGTATACTATTCCCAACCCCTTTGCTATTAGCAATTAACTTACCACTCGAAACTAATGATTAGTGAACTTAAATGACACTTAGGTTAAAATACACTGGCCCCCAAAAAGAAACGCATAACCTAAATATCAGTTTACCTTTACGTGTTTTATAAAATCGGATTTCACAATAAATAAAGAATGTACAACAACCAAATTTTACACAGGGTTCCTCCGCTGCATACAGTCATTTAATGCTCTAGGGGACATCTGTGTCTGTGACGGCACTGTGACAAAGTCAGTACCTGGTGTGACCACCACGAGCATCGATCACTGCTGTGCCCCGCCTGGGCATGGACTGAATGAGTCGTCGAATCTGGCGTTGTGGAATCATCAATCTCCACTCACCCTGCAATGAATGGCTCAGCTGTTGTAACGTCTGTGGTTGAGGCTGTCGGCGTCGTACACGTCTGTCGAGCAAATCCCACAAACGTTCAATGTGGTTGAAATCCGGCGATTTGGATTGCCATAGCAGCACATAAACATTGTTGTTGGCAAGATAATACATGGCGGGAATAAGGTGACGTTGGAGGATTCCATCACGGTAGTGTACAGCAGTTAAATTTCCCTGCACGTGCACCAGATCTGTCCTACCTTTCAAGGATATGTCTGCTCACATCATGACACTATCACCGCCGTATCTATCGACTTCACGAATACAGTGTCGAGTGTAGCGTTAATTTCTCCGTCGGTCGACACGCATCCTACCATCATGGCGATACAACAAGAACCTCGACTCATCACTAAACCAGATCCTCCTCCAGTGCACTAGGGTCCATGGTCGAACGTTTAAGCTCCATTGCAGACGTGCACGACGATGATGATGATGCCGCAGAACAGGCTCTGTATATGGTCGTATTGGTCATATACCATGCTGTCGTAGGCGATGTCTGATGGTTTGCGCTGATACTTTACGAAGCCCAGTGACATTGTTGGGCTGTGTATGCTGCACTGATTGTCCGGTTGCGCAAATGCAACAGCCGAGTGAAGCAGTCCTGGGCCTGAGTTGTCACCCTTGGTCTACCAGTTCTCGGTCGATCTCTTGTAGACTTGAGGCGTCAGCAGCGCTGCCACAGGCGGGAGATGGTGCTTTGCCTCTCGTTGAAGTGCCTGGCTACTGATGACTGACATTCTCCAGCTTCCAGGCGTCCAATGGCTCTGTTTCTTCAGTCTTCATTCAGTCTTGGCATCTTGAGGGCTGCTTATACGGAACAGCTTAGAGTGATTCGCAACGGGACTGTCAGATTTTTATACCCACCGGTATGAAGCTTGAGTACCCGTATTTGCACGTGCAACATGCTTACAGCTTTTTCTCCATGCGATTTCTCCCAGTTTAATTCAAGGTGCTGTTGGCGACAGTTCACCAAATGTTGCGTTCATGCACAATGAATTAGTGTAAGGGCTGTATTCACAGTTAGCAATGACATTTATATTGATTTCAAGCCTTCATCTTAAAATCATTCTTTCTTGAAAAACAGGTTTTAGTTATGCGTTTCTTTTTTTGCCCAGTATATATTACATAACATACCTTCTGACCTATCATTTATTTAGTGATTTGCAATGGTCCATATAATCCAGTGATCAACAGCATGAGCATCGATCTACACAAGGTCGGGGGAGCGTAGAGGACGGCGCATGAGGAGGGCTATGTGCGGCTAAACTCAAGTGTCACCAAACTTGAATGAGTGGATCTGTTCATTAGAATCTATCGTTAGAAAAACCGGTCTTATGTGCATTTGGCAGTCTCAAAATTCTAACTCTTTCATACGAACCTGTAACATATGACAGAAGAACTGTGTTGGTGATGAATACCATAAACGTTTGTGTTACGAAGAATTTAGTGAATATACAAAATAATGTTGTCACCATATTTTCAACCAAACGTGTCAAACTTACTATTTATCAGTAAGGACACATCTGTACTTAAAGTTAAGTAAACTCTTTTATCGCCTAATACTAGTTCCAGGTCCTCTAGATAAGCACATAGTCTCATTTACCCTTTTACAATACAGCTGAGTTAGTATGCACATACATATAGCATGCACGTATTTTGAATAATATTGTACATTGAACTTCGTACGCCACGGATGGTGGCCTGAAAGTAATAAATGTTCTGTTCTGTTCTGTTCTGTTCTGAGCACCTGACAACACCTGTGTTATAAAACACACTATCATGTTTCCGTCAGACACTCTAACATCCAGTTTTTGCGCCGTGCATTAACAACCACCTGCACACTGTAAATCACGAAGTAAATCGAGGTGATATCTTCATAAATATTCATTGGAAGATGGAATGTTTAATTAAAGGATAATCAGTTTTTCACACAGTTATGTTTCCGTCATATAACCAATAAATGGGGGAATGTTGATCAACTCTACATTCAACAGCATTTGTAAGCAAAAGGGCCTGTTAGTTACCGAGGCTGAACCATAGTAAGAAATGGTTGATGGCAAAGACAATATTTGCAATACTAACAGCGTTGAGTAAGGTTTTACGCTGCTTTCAGCAACATGCAAGCAATATCCAAGCTGGGTACATCAGGAATAGGCTTCACACATGTTACCCAAGTGGTGAATCGAACCCGGGTCTTAGGCGTGACGAGCGAACGATTTAACCAATAGACTACCTAACCGCCCCCACATTGATTTAAAAAGATGACGATTTCCCATGTGTATGTAACTCTTTTGTGGCTAGGAAAGTGTGACTGACGACTAACTTTACTATCAGCACTGCAGGACGCCACTACGGTACATTTCCTATCCCTTGCATGGCGTCGAGAAAATAGGAAATGACGTTATTTCATGATTATCATCAGTTCCTTAATTCCCATTTGCTTTCATAATTAACGTCTAGTATATTTTGATGACAAAGGTAATAGGTATGCTTACATATATCTATGTCCGGTAACGGATAATTATCAACCTGAATACTTTCTCCTGAGACTTTGAAGTGATGATCGATACCAATTCATCTCTCTTTGATTGGCCAGTAATGATATCAGTTGGGTATGTAGAACCCTCATAATTGTCAATAAATGTCTTTGTAAGCAGATCTGGCAGAGCAACACAATGGAAGCCACGAACTGATAGATAAAAGCAGAACCGTCGTAATGCATCCAATAAAGATACACTGTTATTCCTGTCTGACAAGGTCTTCAGAGGAAGAAACCCAAGCAGCAGGACGAAGAACAAATATATTGGAGTTACCCCTAAGGTTGATGGTGACTTCAGTTTTACGCCACTTTTAGCAATATTCCAGCAATATCATGGCGGGGGACACCAGAAACGTGCTTCACACATTGTACCCATGTGGGGAATTGAACCCGGATCTTCGGCGTGACAAGCGAACGCTTTAACCACTAGGTTACCCCACCGCCCTAGTGCTTCCTAATGATAGCCTTGCTTAGTGCAGCGATTTGAGAGTTGTGAACCTTGCCGTGCAGGGATCCTATACAGGGTTCGTTCTGTCGTTCCTAGATTCGCGTCGGTTGTAAACTTTTGACTGTAAACGTATTGCAACGTGCAAAGAACGAATATTGCACATGTGCCGAAAGAACATTTGAGTATTTCTTGAGTATTCGTCGACTGACTGGTCTGAAGACATTTGAAGAATGGACGGACAGCTTCTTGACGAACATTCGTGTATTTCAGAAACATTTCTAGACAGATTCTGGATTGTTTCGTGAATATTTCTAGACGCACAGTCGTGTATTTCCTCACTGTTTCCAGACGAAGTTAGTATTTCTAGACTAACAGTGAACTATTTCACGAGAAGCTCTTAACCGAGAGTCGAACATGAGTAAATCTAGACGGACAGCTGATTACTCCGGACAGTCCATTATTTCGTCAGTTTGTCTGGAGTGACAGTCGTAAAATTCACGAGTATTTCTGGTCGAGTGGTTTGTGAGCATGTCGAGGCGGACAACTGTACATGTGTATTTCATGATCATTTCTTGACCTACAGTTCAGTATTTCATCATTATCGACATCTCGAGACTATTTGACAGACAGCTTGAATGCGACTTGCTTCGCGGAATACACAAAAGTATAATTTAGCTTTTTGGGCCGAAAACGTGCTGGTCGAACACATGCTGCCTCACCACATACAAAACAATGCTATTTAAACTAAATTTATATCGCGTCACAACAGGACACACCTTCCATATTGCTTGCTGATTCGAGTTTTTTATGAGAATATTTAGCCCGACAGCCTTGTAATTCTTGAGTATTCCAAGACGAACAATCGTGTCTTCCATGAGTCCTTCTAGACGTACAGTCGTGTATTTCATAAGTGCTTCTAGACGTACAGTCGTGTATTTCATAAGTGCTT
>VKKT01000162.1:186166-196891 GCA_008038995.1 Haliotis laevigata
CGAGTTGGTTATAGTGTTGTACTACTTTACACTTAGTCTAAGACGTCACCCATGAACTGCGAGTTGGTTATAGTGTTGTACTACTTTACACTTAGTCTAAGACGTCACCCATGAACTACGAGTTGGTTATAGTGTTGTACTACTTTACACTTAGTCTAAGACGTCACCCATGAACTACGAGTTGGTTATAGTTTTGTAATACTTCACACTTAGTCTAAGACGTCACCCATTAAACACGAGTTAGTTATAGTTTTGTAATACTTTACACAAGTCTACCAGGTCACCTATGAATTCAACACGAGTTAGTGATGGCGTGGTAATAATTTGACTAGCAAATGACCTATGAAACACAAGTTGAAAGAGTGTTAAAACTAAAGTGTTGCAAAAATGTACACATAGTTCAACAGATCACTTACAAAAGGTAGCACCACATGAGTTCCAACAAAGGTCAAAGGCAAACAGATCCCAATAACACCCCGACAAATAGAATGGTTCTGCTGGTTCAAGCAAATGTATCACCGGATCCTTCTTCAAATGCCAACCACACCCTACCCACAATCAAGGCAGGACAGTGTTCATATCGACAGACAGTATTTGAGTGAAGTGTAATTAATACCATGTACGTTTTAGGAAATATATAGTCATCCCATATAGTTCCTATACATGCTCACCTTCTTGTAAATTTGTTTCGTTATGCATATGAATGGAAATTTCTGCACGATTTAGCAGAATCAAAATATAAACCTTTAGAAAAATGTACTTTCACTTTAATTGTGACAGCCCTGATCAAACAACTTTTGAGCAAGGGTCACGCCCTTCGACATCTCCGTAGAAATGCATGTCTAACCGAACCTCAAAAGTTGTAAAATTTAGAACAGTTGGAATCAAACTGGACACAAGGGGGAATTGATTGTTAGAAAATACATCTGTCCATCTTGTTATGCGATCTTCTTGATATTTTGTTTGTTTGTTTTTTGTGGCCCAAAATCTTTATGCATATATCTACATATGAAACAGATGGGGTGGTTTCAATCGTTCCTATTATTTGTTCTCTATGGTGGTTAAATCGATGGCGAGGAGAGGGATTTGACGGTTGTTGAACGATCATGGATATAGCGTATCTGTCGATTATCCCGTCAGTGAGTACACTTTTAGTCTACCGGGTCGCAAATATAAGTTCCAAGGGTCAAATTCATAGCTGTTAAAATATGTATGCTTCAAAATGCAAGAGTGCAAATCCTGCACTCTGACTCTGCAAGTAGGGATACAGGTTTTTGGAAAAAGAGGGTGCATTTGAGCCCATAAAGACTATCCGCTGAAAACTTTGCGACTGATATCATTGCTTTTGAGACAGAAATATGGATACCCGAACAGAACCTATCTGTTGTAGAAGCAGCTAAAAGCAGAAGATCTCTGTTAGAAAAGTTACTAGTTTTCTCCCTGAGACAGGTAAACTTCTTTTAAAGACAGAAAGCCGGTGGTAGAAAGATAAAAAAAAATTCTGTCATGGACAGAAGATACATTTCGACAACAGCCAGAATCCCGCTGTTAGGAAGGTCGACACATTTCTACCAGAGACAGGTAAAACTCTTCTCTCGCTGTACACAGCTTGTGTTTACGCTATGGCCAACACATGTATGTCTGTACCCTGGGACACACTGGCTGGAAAAGTGATGGGAGACGACCTTGACAGCTGCTTCCATGTCGACAATGTGCCACTACGAAGCTGCTGCATATTACCATCTGACTACCACTGTAACGTTTAGTAATCAAACCATCTACCACTGATTGAATTTTAAACCCATGATCATGTTGTTGCTAGGAAGCATAAATGATATTTATGACTGATGGTTTCAAGTAGCGTTACCATGCATGGGCGGATCCAGGAATTTTGAAAGGAGGGGGTTGAGGGGGTTGAGGGGGTTCGAATCCCCTGAAGCCCCTATTGGCTCCGCCAACGCAAAAAACAAATCTTCAATGTGTTCCTTAAGTCATTTTCAAAGGGGGTGGGGGGTGGAGTTCGACCCCCCTGAACCCTGAAAAAAACACCCTTTGTTCAGTACAAATGTACATACATTATATCAATGTTTTATCAACATTAATATTAACAGTTCGAATACTGTTGAGGGTATCTTTTCTGATTGTCACAAAGAATGATTTTCACAAATATTACCATAAATGGTATAATGATAACACACACACACACCCACCCCACACCCCACACCCCCCACCCCAAAGGATTTCAAGTTTTTCACGGTTGTCTCTTATTTTTATGTTTGTTTGTTTATATAAACTCATTATTTCAGCCCCTGTTGAAAAGGTATAGAGCTTTATGAAATAGAGTCTGACGTTCATTATCAAATATTACACATATATATTTTGTACACGTAAATCTGAAGAAAAAGTTGTTCTGCCAATCGCCTTCATTTATGCCATAATATTCTAGAGTTGCCAAGACCGGTTTTCAACCAATCAAAATCGCCGAAAGTCTAGCAGTGCGTACCTACCGGTAACAAATGCAAAATGGCGGAGAAAGATCCTACTTGTAATCCTATACAGCCCTTGCTGGAGAAGGTTAGCAAATTAGAGTGATGATCATGCTTTTTCAAGTTTAAAATATGAAACCTGTCTGTTATACATTTTGCATGACAAGCTTAGATACCTTGTTAATCTAAAGAACGAACAGAATTAAGATTGAAACAGGCTTGAGAGAGTGACAGTCGCTGCGCCTGAGAGACTACTCCCTACTCTTTTCGGTCTGTGTAATCGCATATTCCTACAACTGGTTTACAGACGCGAAAGGGGATGTATTTAGGGACTCTATCCTAATTTTTCATCAGTACTGGGCGTTAACTCACCCCGCCACCCAGTACTCAACAATACTATTCTGTAATGGGTAATGAAGTCAAAACAGGATTGCGAAATCACACGTTTTCAAGTTTGTAATTCATGATATGCAGTGTTTCGCAGTTTACCGTGTGTGACAGCGAACATATTGCCGATTTCGTTTGATTTTGTTGTTGAATGTGATATAGTTATAGAAACAACAATGATTTAACAATTCATATATGCTTCTTTTCCTTACAATTCATATTTAAAGGAACAGACAATCTTATGGTGAGAGAGTTATGCAGATGAAATAGGCCAATCATCATGATCATTTTGTATCAATAGTTGTCATTTCATGACAAGTTTTCATGAAGGGCATCCTAAAGAACATGTTTGATTCTCCAGTGTAAATAATATGGTAGAAACCAAACTTGCCTGTGTATAACAATATTCAGTAGATGTGTCATTACCATGCTTAACATGTACACATATGCATAAAATCCGGATTATAGCTAAAACGGCACCACGCCAAAACGGTACTAACCAAAACGGAATCAAATTGGCGAAAACAGAACCTTGACTTGGCGAAAAACGGAACCATAAAAATTTTTAATAACTCTTAATTAAATGTATAAATAAAACTTTACGTTGCCTATGTATAATATTGGCAACGTTGTATAATAGCTAAGTGCTCAACGATAATGATTTAAAATGGATACTTGCTGTTGACATGGTTGACTCTTCCATTCACATCTATAGGCTGACACAATAAACTTGTCTCTTCTCAAAACATTAAGAACTTGTTGTTTTTAATGCAGTAATTAGTTTATTCTTGGTACTTAATGCACAGGCTACAAGTATAAACATCATACTTATCAAACATTTTATAAACACTAGTTAATGAACACGCCTCATGCATATTATTCCAAAGAAAACAGCGGCGTCTTTGATGGGTTGACAAGCTTCATTAAAATAACAAATCATGACTACTCTGTTGCGATAAAATGATCGTGTTAAATAAAAAATAAAAAACTAGTGTTTTGATGTCCCTATTTTTTTAATAATGTGGTTCTGATTTCGCCAGAGAAAATTGGTTCCGTTTTCGCCAGAGTGGTTCCGTTTTCGCCAATTGGTTTTTGGTACCGTTTTGACGCGGTGCCGTTTTAGCCTGCACTCTAAAATCCAACAACAATCTGATTCCCATGTACATGTAGTTGAGTCTTTCCTTACTTTATCTACTTGCACATGCATTTAGTAAATTGCATTCAAGGTGAGCAAATTGATTCCAGGAACTCATGGCTTGTGACAAATTGCAAAAAATGCAATAGAATATGGATTTATTGTTTATAAGCATGTGATTTTAGCCATACATATATCAGAATATTTGTATGAATGAAATACTTAAGTTTTTTTTAATGTGATTTAGATATGAAAATAGGTTTGCGAGATCACATAGCATGCGCTGTTGTTCAATGTTGGTTGTATGTTAAAGAAAAAATCCATGTATGTATGATCCACCAAAGATCGTTGTCATGAAAGAGAGTTGTAGCGTGCCTAATACTCATACCTCTTACGCTGGTGTACAATTGTATTTGTTTTAATCATAAAATATATAGTTGACAAATTGGAAAATGCCCATCCACCTTCAAGGCTCTCTCCACCATGGTAGCGTGGTATTGACAAACTTAGGAAACGTCTCCCATGTACATGATCATCATAAAGAATAATGATGTCAACTACCCATGATAAGTTTAAAAACTATTTTGTTATAGACTGAACATGGAGCAGATCTTCCCAGTGATGCTGAAATTGCATCCGCTCCTCAGGCTGTGCCTGGTCCAGAGGACTTTAAAAACTTTGACATCGTCAGGGCAACCCAGTATGGTGCTTTTGATCGCGTCAGGGAGCTGATTGAGGCAGGGTTCGATGTCAACCAGATGGACAAAGAGAATGTCAGCCTCCTTCACTGGGCCGCTATAAACAACAGGGCCCAGATAGTCAAGTGAGTTTATGATGATTCAGTTTGGGCATATTAGGGCTGTCACTATGAAGTAAGTCTAATCATTTTAGTGGACTCTCAGCTATGATTAGTGACTTCAGATATGCTTCCTGCAGTGTCAATATTGAGAAAACCATTGATTAGTTTTAGGGGTCCATAGATTAAAAATTCAATGCCTGAAATGATATAGCAATTTGACGATACATTGCCCAAGATACAGTTTGTATCTTTAAATGTATATTTTCATCCTGTCATTTGGATACTTCTCGGCTGTAAATATTTCAATGCAGGTTCCAAAGGAAAAGATAGCTCTGGAAACAATGTTATTCATAGCAAATGCTATTATTAGTAAGTGTAAGTTTCATGATGGTTGGCTTGGTATAGAAGAAATGAGAAACTTGACTTGATGATAGACTTTATCATATATTGGACAGCCTGATACACTTGTTATCATGGCCCAGGACATTGCTCCTAGCAGAACTTCTTCAGTGTTTCAGTGTCTATTTGTCCAATAAACTACTTACATGTTACGTTTTGATGGGGGTTCCTGTTGTGGGATGGATCTGTAGGGAAATGTGACTGCCAGTCACTTGGCACAATGAGTTATTGGGTTGTCTTTCACAATCATTTAATATGACAAACAGATAATTACTTCCATGTTTCTATTCTGGTGTCCCCCACCGTGATATTGCTGGAATATTGCTAAAAGCGGCGTAAAACCAAACTCACTCACTCACTCACTTCCATGTTTCTATGTTGTAAATTTAATGAATAAAGAACATAAATTGGCTCATACAGAATACACTTGATTAATAATCTATGACTTATTAGCCATATTAATGTAAAATTGATTAAGCTATGGAATCAGAATATTATTATGTTCAGTCTAATCTGGGACAAAATTGTCTACTTATGAATTTAACAGTGTATATTTACTATTTCCATCTTAATTTTTACCTGTTGGTCACTTTGTGAACAGTTGCAATTGTAATCTGAAGTTTTTGTGTGTTTTCAGGTATTTCATAGCCAAGGGTGCGGTTGTAGACAAGTTTGGCGGAGACCTAAATTCTACCCCACTACACTGGGCAACAAGGTAACCGAGCATGATGTGATGATTTAGTTTTGTCTTTGAATGATTGACAGGTTAATTGAAAATTCTGGTTCAATAATTTTGGCTACAGTGGTGTTTCTCATTCAGATTTCATATTATTGCGTAATATTGCTAAAAGCGGTGTAAAACTAAACTCATTCACTCTGATGGATGATGATTGTTTCAGACAAGGCCACCTGTCCATGGTAGTTCAGCTTATGGCCTATGGTGCTGATCCTTCACTCAGAGATGGAGAGGGTAAGGTATTTATGCTTATCAAGAATCGGCATCTGGACGGAATTGAAATGTTTTAATTAAAATTTCCATACTCGTTATTTGTTTGTGGCTTATTCCTGACTTTACTTTCAGGGTGTAGCTGCATCCATCTTGGCGCCCAGTTTGGTCACACAGCCATTGTGGCCTACCTTATTGCTAAGGGTCAAGATGTGGACATGGTGGACAGGAACGGCATGACCGCTCTCATGTGGGCCTCATACAGGGTGTTTGGGTCAGTGCTTGCAGTGCAGTGCTTTTTCAAAATTTGGATTTTTATATATATATGAATTAGGAAATTTTTTTTTTTTTCAATTTTGGAATTTTTATGACATTTGCTGCTGACATGGTGCTGGGTATCAGGGCATTCCTGCTTATGTTATGATGTGATATAAATTTGTTCAAGACAGCAGTAATCTTCAATTGGGTATGTCAGTAGGTATGATCCTGTGCGGTTACTGTTGACATTTGGAGCTTCTGTGAACAAGGCTGACAAATACCAGGGCAACACTCCCATACACTGGGCAGCACAGACTGGCAACAACCTTGTCATGAAGATGCTGCTCGATGCAGGAGCTGATCTCAATATTGAAAACGCTAAGGTATGTGCCATTTTTAGGAATAGCATAACACTGTACATCAGAACAAGAGGGTGATGCATAGCAGTGGCATTTCTTTCACTCTTTGGCCCAGGATGCCAGTACACAAAGCGCTATGGTGACTGTAACTCCCATACGTTAACAGACTTATGTCAGTGTTAGTGCTAAGGGACCGTTTATAATTTATGGCTAGGAGGGGTGATGATGATTTTTATGGGCAAGCATGTACAATGTGACAAAAAAAAAACCAAGTTTATGGAGAAATTAAGTGACCCCCCCCCTGCATGTCATGTACAAAATCAATGACCCCCGACCCAGTACAAAACTGATGACCCCCCCTCGCAAGAACAAAATGGATGGGCCCCCAACCCCCACCCCCCAAATCACCCTCAGTCCCTGTAACCATCAGTTATGAACGGTCCCTAATGTTGTTTTGTTCAACGGTATTCCGTTGCATGAGGCTTAATTATTTGTTGTGAAGAGCTGTGTCCCCTAGGGATCCCAAAACATGTAAGTGAGGGCTCTTATTCCAGTGCACTGCAATTATGTCTTTGGTTTGAAAGCACCTTACCAGTCTATTGCAGAGTCTATTTCTTGTGCAGAGTAGTATCCAATGGAAAAAGCCAGAAACCGATAATTGAGGGTTCTTATTCCAGTGCAATTTGAATTAAGTTGTTAGGTTTGCAAGCCCCTTACCCGATTTTAAGATTTGTGGAGCAGAGTTGTGTCCCTTGGGCACCCCAGGAAAGGCCATGGACCAGGCTTTCCTCACACATTTGGCTGGTATTGTGATTTGACAGGAATACTGTTCAAAGGGACATGAAACTCTACTGATTCACTCATCTTTTCATACATCAGGAAGAGTTGATTAAGCGTTAAGCTCTACAGACTCTGCCATGGCGACAGGTGGAGAGATGAGCAGGTTAAGGGTCTATGTAATGAGCAAACTTCAACTAAACTATACCTCATAACTTGTGAGACAAGATTTCGTGACGAAGCATATTTTTCCCATTTTCTTTGAACATTGTCATATGGGTGGAACAGTATTCTAAGATTTCACAATTCACTTTGGAAAGACACCTGTAACCATTGGGCTGACAAGCAGTTTGTCCTGATTCTGTTTCTAGTTTTGTCAGGACCATGTTACTACTGTGCTTGTGGATTTTACCAAAGTCTAATCAGGGATTTATAGGACGCGAATCCCTGCGTCTTATAGTTATACACATAAAAATTGACAATGGACGCAACGAAAATTATTAGCGCATCCACAGGGACGCAGAAAAAGTCCAAATACTTTTTGTCAAAATTCCAATCAAGTTATCAAAGAGTTTGCTACAAGCTGGGTTATGGTATCATTTGCATTTCAATTAATGTAACAACTAATTTGATGATACACAATATGATAACAGTATTAATAATTATATTATTTAAGTGTATGGGACCCGCATATTGTTGTCCGGGACCCATGAAATTTAAGAGTATGAGTCCCAGGGACCCTAAAAAACAGGACTCAAGGTAAATCCCTGCCTAAGCATCTAATAACACTTGGTATGGAAGAGGAAAAAACTGATATTTTGTACCTGGGTGCCATTCCTCTAACTGATCTTAGCCCTACGTCAATCGTAAACCCCTAAAATCCCTATCTTAGCATGTCATTACGATCAACATACCGTTCCACTAACCAATCTTACCCAAGTCAATCATAAAGTTCAGATCCAAAGCCTAAGTTGCTCATGACCAACTTTGGATCACTAAAATCAATCGTAGAGAAACCAAAATGGTAGCTTTCATTATTCTATGTGAAGTTGAAGAGCGAGCATTACACTGTTAGCACGTTTTTCGAGATACATTATCAGATGATGATTATCAGATGATTGTGGCAATCTTCTCCCAGATAGAATCTTTACACTTCTTCGGTACACCTGGCCCTTCGTCAACCAGAATTGATATTACTCAGAAGAAAAATTTCTCTTTCTCACTAGAGGTTTCTTCTCTGTGATTGCACTTGGTTCCAAAACTGTTTCCATTGTCTGCTAGGCTATGCAAAGGGAGATAATTCGTGCCTTGCATGTTTCTATCTCTCGCACAGTCGTAAGATGGGGACCGGCTACGATTGGTTAGTGAAACGGGTGTAACTTGTAGCTAAGACGTTTGTAAAGTTGGCGTTACTTATTTAGATTGATCTTAGATAAGATCTATTAGTGGAACGGCACCCTGGCAGCCAAGAGTTATTTACTCTACACTGGAAAACAGACTCTTCATCGTCATAACTTAAGATTGGAGATCTGGCGCTGTGCATATACAAACTGGGTAATGTTTTTCCAGGGCCAAACCCCCGTCGAAGTTGCTGTGAGCACCAAGAACATAGGCCTGGTGAAGAGACTGCGGAGAGTGAGGTATGAGAAGGGCCTGGATCGGTCACATGTCTTCCAGTCTTACACAACAGACAAGGTAAATACAATCAAACAGACAGGGGATTATTGATGATCTTAAGTCTTATTTACATTAAAAAAAGATGATTATGATGGGCAAAATTGAAATTATGTTTTGCTTCAGATGCCGAACAATGTTTCTGACTGCATGCAAACTTTGTAATATTTTTCCAGAACATTAAATATTTTTGCTCTGTATTTTCTTATTTCAGTTTCAAGATATAATATTAGTTTAGATTACAAAAAAATGTTACATTTGTCAGTTAGAATTGGAATCTTTGTAGACATTTTGATGTAGACAAGGGTAATTGAGAACACTATGATCAATAACGGAAGCACGATGGGGAGGGGAGTGTCACTAACTCACTGGAAGTATGTGACAAGCTTCACAGTTGTACTGTCTTTGCAGACAAACAAATTCCTTCCAAGTAATTGAAGACGTATCATAACAGTTAAAACATGGGACCCGTGAAAGTCAGGGTTAGAATTGATCTTCGGTAACCCATGCTTGTCATAAGAGGCGACTAACGGGATCGGGTGGGCGGGCTCGCTGACGTGGTTGACGCATGTCATTGGTTCCCAATTGCGTAGATCGATGCTTATGCTGTTGATCACTGGATTGTCTGGTCCAGACTCGATTATTTACAGACCGCCGTCATATAGCTGGAATATTGTTGTGGCATAAAACTTAACTCTCTAACTGAAACATGATCTTTTGCTATATAAGTATGGAGGAAGTATAAATATAGTTACAGATTATTATTTTCATGTGTTGCCTTAATACCTGACTTGGCCAAAATATAGTCACCATTGTGACAATCGGAATGTACTTGCAGCCTCTGATCTCTTGTTAATGATCCTTACGCTATAAAAATGGTACATGTGGGTTTGTTTTCAGACAATACGGAAGTATTTTGCATACATCTTCCCCTTTGTTGCCCTGTTTGTGATTGGTTACATCCCGGAAACGTCCTTGACCTGGGTGGAAAAACTGGGTTTTTACCTCATCACGTTTGGAGTGTGGAAACTCTCAACAATGTAAGAAACCAGACAGATTGATCGCTTCACACTATTGACTTGATGATATTATTTTCCTTGTCTTTGATGGGGCAGTGGGGTAGCCTAGTGGTTAAAGCGTTCGCTCATGACACCAAAAACTCAGGTTTGATTTTCCACATGGGTACAATGTGTGGAGCCCATTTCTGGTGTCTATCAACGTGATATTGCTGGAATATTGCTAAAAGCGGCGTAAATCTTCACTCACTCATCTTTGATCATCCACCTTTTGGTGAATTCTACCTTGAACTGCCAAATCAAAATCCACTCAGCTTAAACCCCAATTTGTCTGACCTTGATTAGTATAATCAAGGCTCACGAGTCACAGTTTGCAATGCAGAGTTGTCTCCCAAGGTGGGCAGGATCTGCTGCTGCTTATTTAAATCCCACAATCACCTGACCGCCTCCGTGGTGTAGTGGTAAGAGCATCCGCTCGGAGAGCGGAAG
>VKKT01000162.1:196941-207707 GCA_008038995.1 Haliotis laevigata
GGTATTCATGCTTCACTGCGGCATGGTATCTCAGTGGGCTAGCACTATAAAACCAGCTTCAACCTGGGCTAGTACAAGCAGCTGCACATACACATACACACGCATGCATGCATCATATGAGCGAAATATTCTCAAGTACAACGTTAAACCCCATCTCACCTCACCTCACCCATAATCACCCTGATTATGATGCGGGGACTTCTGGCGTCACACTCACCATGTTCACCAGCTTATGTTTCTATAAACAGTGCCACTTTAGATTGACAGTCCACATAAATATAGGAGTTGGTTTAACGTTGCTTGGAACAGTATTTGGGTTGTATGAAGAGTGTCCCTTTGGTGTGCGAAGAAAGCCCGATTGATGCAGACTGTAGAGGGTTACCACCTTGGTGGACCATTGGGTATGGTATTCACTATAGTCTGTTTGCATTAAAAACGTACCGATGGATTTCACTTTAAACAAAAAAGTAAATCAAATAAAGTGAAATTAAGATTGCGAATCCTCATAATTTTACCTTGCCAATATATGGAAATGGGGTTTAACGTTGTACTTAAGAATATTTCGCCCATATGATGACGTACATGCATGTGTATGTGTGGCTGCTTGTACTAGCCCAGACTGAAGTTKGTTTTATAGTGCTAGCTCACTGAGATACCATGCCGCAGTGTAGCATGAATCCTTGTTGTACCCATTAATGCCGAGCGCCAGGCAGGGATCAACCAGTACCATATTTTTGGCATGATGCGGCCAGAGATCAAACCCGTGACCTTCCGTTCTCCGGGCAGATTCTCTTACCACTACACCATGGAGGCGGTTCTCTTCAAAGTGAATTGCAGATCCTCAGATGACTTCGTCTCCTTTATCTCCTGTGTCATTAAACTGATATGGTGTCTTATTAAGCGTAGATGTTAGCCAAGTGTTTTTGTATTTTAGATAGGATTTATCAGAAATCAAAATTTAGTCGAGTTTGGTTATCCCTAATTAGTAATATATGATAATTTTGAAATGAAAAGAAATAAGGCTGGTAATATTTTCCTCATATTGGATCATTCTTACAATTATGAAAGTTTAGAACATGAAGAAAGTGCTGTGTAAAATGAAATCTGTTGAGACTGAATAAAAGATGATTGTGTATGTGCAGATTCTTCTTCGACGACAATGTGACCCAGCTGATGCCCGTTTCCATCTACCTGGCCACCAAGTTCTGGATGTACTACACATGGTTCACCTACCTCTACCCTTGTATCCTTTCCACATGAATATGCTCCTAACTTGGACAGTAGACTGGATGATGTATTGTGCAGAGCAGTGGGAGATAGTGGGGGTTCAAGCATTTGCTGTTTACGCCAAAGATCCAGGTTCAATTCCCAACATGAGTATAATGTCGTGAAGCCCATTTCTGGTGTCCCCCACTGTGATAATGCAGGAATATTGCTGAAAACGGCATAAAACCATATTCGATCACTCACTCATGGCAGGGGGTAGCCTAGGGAAAAATTGGCAGGAAAAGGGCCCTACCTATCTACTCTATTTTTAAACTTACTGTAATAGGAAACTTAAATTAGTTTTTGTTCTGGTCCCATGCTATTTCTCTATTACGGTTGATGTGTTATATAATACAGGATTTGTATAAAACCAACTGTTTTAAGATTTTAGTAACGATGAGCAACTTCTGTGGAACTGATGAAAGTCCTTATCGGTATTAGATGCGGGCGACACATGGAAGAATGTTGCTTTTATTGTCAACACATTACTGCTGACTTACAACTTCTGGAAAGCATGGCGGACTGACCCAGGATACCTCAAGAGTGAAAGGGAAGAAAAGATCAAGGTGTGCAGAGTTGTCTCCCTTGCTAGGATCTTCTTCACAGATTTGAATTTAGATGTTAGATAAGATCCTTGGGCAAGTGCTTATGAGAGTGGTAAATCTCTACACAGTGCATAACTTCCAACTCTCTAGTACTGTTATGAGGAATTTGACTCTTATCTGCCTTTGTTCCTGAAATACAACATAAATGACATAATTGTCCAAACTGCTCACTTGCTGATCTTGTGATATCTTTGTAAATCATCAAAGATCCTCACTCTTGTATTATTACCTAAATGGTTGTGGTACCATGGTTACTGTCAGCTACCATAAGTTACGAGTTCCAGTTCACTTTCAACTTTCTATCCTTTCAAATTCCGCTATATTTGCCATGAATACTGGATAGCGCAGTGGCGACAGTGAGATCGGTTTAAGTCGGCTTGAAATGTATCTGTTTCTCCTATGAGCTAATTATGTCCTTACTTCCTGTTTCCAGACTATTCTTGACCTAGCTGAAAGACAGACCTTGACCTTGGCCCAGTTCTGCAGCACATGCTTGATACGTCGACCAATCAGGTCGAAGCATTGCTCCATCTGCGATTGCTGTGTAGCCAAGTTTGATCATCACTGTCCCTGGGTTGACAACTGTGTTGGTATGTTAACTAAAACATATACTTTGCAGTCCTCCCTCGTAACAAATAGTGAACTATGTCAAGATTTTAATGATAGTTTTTTATTTTTAGGACATAAATTCTGCAAAAAAATCACAGAGTTGGTCTGATGTTTTGATTATGATCAGTGTTTCGTTGAGTATTCTATGTTTAGTAGTTTTCGAGTTAGTTTGCAATTCATTGGTCCGATTTGGAGACAAACAGACTATAGTCACCAGGAGAATGATAAAACATCAGACTAGAAAACATTGCAATTGTTTCCCAAACGGAATTACTATGTCCCAAGGAATTTAAAGATACTGACAGTATTATAGATAGTTCGCATAACAATCAGTTTTTTCAATAGTTGCAATTAGCTGTAAATAATACATATGGAAATTTTAAACATGCCTGTTTGGTAGGTTAGCCTGGATTATGACAACTTTAGATTAGTTCCCTTTGATGAGTTAGTTCCCTTAGGTGTGAAAAGTGATGGGGAGGAATGTGACAATCTTTGAGGATACATTGATTGATATAATTCTCAGTCATTAAGGTTGGTTTACTACTTTTTCAGTACAATCACATTTGTGAAAATAGCTGTAGTTGTCCCACTACCAATCATGTTTAAAATGACCCACTTGACACTAGACAAGGCCTACTAGGTGGAAGTACATTCCAGAGCTTTGTCTAAATATAGAGCACACCATGGCTCCCTACTGAATGTCAAGGTACAATGTATTACAACTATGAACATTGTTACACCGTTTCTGGTGTCTGCTGTGGTGATGTTGCTGGAATATTGCTAAAAGTGGCATAAACCCATACTCACTCACTCACTCACTGTTACACAACATTCTATAATTATGTGTTGTCCTCCAGGTGCGTTCAACCACAAGTACTTCCTCGGCTTCCTCTTCTTCCTCATGGCCATGCTGGGCTGGTGTCTCCATGGTATCTTCCTCTGTGAGTAGCATCATTCCAGAAATAGTGGTTTGATAATACTTTCTACACTTTTACTTTGTTGTTGGTCCAATTTAAACTATGAATGAGGGCACATTTTGGTTTGATGGTAAGATACGAGGCTTCATTACAGTAGTAAACATCAAAAATGTGCTTCACTTTGGACTTTCCTTTAATAATGCCAGACCAATTTTGTTTCTTGTTTTACGGATCCACCTGTTTTTTTTCAAGAATAAGAAAAAACAAAAAAAATTGCCAGCTCAAAAAATAAAATCCTTATATTTTTATTGGCCAAAAATGTAAATTTACAAGAAATGTTTTTGTAGATTTTTTTTTTTGCCCCATATACACTTTATGAATTGCCAAAATAAAATACTTTGAGTATATAGAAGGAATATTACTCCGTTTTTTTATTTTTTTATTTTTTATTTTTTCTCTCCTGCCTCTGGGTTTCCTGAGGACAAAAATCCGTAAAAAAAATAAATAAAATTGGTCTGGCCTAATGATGAGTATTTATGAAGTGCTGTACCCATCCACAAGGTACATGCTCAAAGGGCAGTATGTCAAATGCCACGATAGAACTAGAATACACCCGAAAGCATCATCCAAACCAAATCACTCATTCACTCAATGTGTGACATGTTGTCATTTCAGTCTGGAGACATGAGTGCCCATTTGATATCTACGAAGATGGTATCACTGGCGTTATATACAAGATCTTCAAGAGGTCTCCATGGGTGGGCTGGATTGCCATCAATGCTTTTGGTCATATATTCTGGGTCACCTGTCTGTTTGTATGTCAGCTTTATCAGGTAAGTTACATCTTCTTCTGACACTAATATCCTTTAAGTCGCAACCAGAAAGTTGCATTTAATACTGAGTGATGGAGTTGCATAGAATGTTGACGAAAACATCAGTTACTAAATTGACCCAACTCGTTGACTGACAAGCTATCATTATTTGGTTTGAAAATTTATGAGTGATGTGTTAAACAGCAACCAAACAGGTAAAGTATTGAGAATTTTGAAGACAATCAGAATAAACACTCTTACTAGAATCTGTACTTTACTAAGAAAGTATAATCTCAAATATAACATATGTTGCTCTAAGTCTTACTTCCTATTATATAACTATTTACCTAATTTTTTTCTCTATGAGAGACACCAGTCATTTGTCATATGTATATATATAAAGTGCTTGCGTTTTGTCTTTTTGGATATTGCCATACAAGGATATAGAGAGTGTCATGCAAAACTAGGACATGAATTTAGGAAAGGTCTCCATTTCAGGACATCAGAAGGTCATCTAAAATCTCTGTTTGCCCAACCTCCACCCCTAGTAATAAATGAGCCCTCCCTTGCTCATCTTAATAATGGGGATCTGAATATCAGAACGGAAATGACAAAGTCCTGACCATACGTCCTGCTTTCAGATCATGTGGCTGGGCATGACATCAAATGAACGTCTCAACCAGGGACGATATACCCACTTCCATAAGTATGCCAATGAGAGACATGGTCACGGTCACGGTCACAGTCATGGTCAGGAACAAGGTCATGGCCACAGTCATGGCCCCCTAGAAGACCGTCAGCCACCGAAGATTGTTAGTCCATTCCAGTAAGTATTTTTGGAAGAACTCTTGCAGAGCTGAAAGACGACTGGTGTGATGACATAAAGACAGCAATGTGGCCTTGTGGTTAAATCGTTTGCTTGACTTGTCCCACTGTTGCATGCTTTCCAAGTGCCACCAACTATCATTTCGCTTCGTTATATGTATAGTGTAAATAGTGTGCAAAATAGTTTCCAAATTTAGCCAGCCAGCTGGGCTAGCTATGCCCACAAAATAATTCACTCGCCCGAAATCTGAATGTAGAAACTAAGAAAAAGATTTCATGCTATATTTACAAAATGACCCCATGAAAAGTCACTAGTCAGGTGGGCCAGTGACTGTGGAGATTGACTGGTTCGGTTTAGGGGGAGTCCACTGTACAGGCAAGCATCTTTTTCAGTGATAGTTGACTCTTCATGATTTCATTGATTCCACAAGGTGTTCAAGTTGTTAAAAAGCAAAGGAAAATGAAATATGTATATTTAGATTTATCGCTGAAGTTGCTGTCTTGTATATCTCTATTCACAGTTGTATATGGGATTTGTCTTGTTCACAGTTATATGTTTGTCAAAATGCTCTTCTGAGCTTCATCGCTAAATGGCTGAAATATTGCTGAGGTGAGGTTAAATTTTAAGTCACTCATTCTTCTGAGCTACAATGCTCTTGTGTTCATTGTTTCAGTCGCGGCATTGTCAGGAATTTGAACGATGTGCTGGACGTACGTTGCTGTGGGTTACTGCGACCCAGTAGGATTGACTGGACGAAGAAGTATGATGCTGAAGATGTCGCAGATGTGTCACGTCGCATGCCACTCCATGTCCCCCGAGAAAACTACCAGTTTGTGTGACTGTATCACTCCATACCTCCATCTTCATTCATTATTGTGATCAGCTGATTGGGTGATTGACACTTGTGTGGTAGATTTCATACTGTTCGACTGCGAGCTGTGCATGTATATTTAAACACCAGAATTTCTCACCATGATCTGTATATAGTGAACATGATTTCTGTTGTTTCTGTAACCATGACAGTGCCAATTACGAAAATGTAAACGATCAAATGTCAAATCCCTGGTTGCCTTTTAGAAATATCACACAATCCAACTGTTAATATATAATATATATATACACACTGATAAATTAAAACACATGTACATACATTTCTTTCTTCAAAGTCATTTCCCCACTTTTTCAGCAAGTTGTATATATGGATACCAGGGAGTCAGAACACGTGCATAAATTTGCATATTAATTATCTGATGACGAATCTATAAGAAGCTGTATATAAACCCAGGAAATTTATAAGCATTCTTTTTATTAATTGTTATGGATCGTTACATACAAAATTAGAATAAAGTTAATGTTTTTAGTTTTATTTCCCTCTGAATTTCATAGCAAATTTTATTATTGAGATTGAAATATTACAACTGCTACTTGTAGTCCTAGGTCATGTAGAAACGAAATAACCTTTGATTTTCTTTACTATTTTGGGGGGCGGTGGGGTAGCCTAGTGGTTAAGGCGTTCGCTCGTCATGCCGAAGACCCGGGTTCGATTCCCCACATGGGTACAATGTGTTAAAGCCCATTTCTGGTGTCCCCTGCCGTGATATGGCTGGAATATTGCTAAAAGCGGCGTAAAACCAAACTCACTCACTCACTCACTTTACAATTTTTGGAATTGTATCCGTCTAGTACTACCAGGGATGATGCTGGGGTCATTCTTGTGAATCGTCTAAACCTGCGGCCCCCAAGACCCTTGGCTCATTCTTGACCCATTCTCATCCCTGGTACTATTCATGTTCCACACATCGGACCACACATCCCAGGACCATTTCAGTGCCAAACACTAATTTCAGCTGTCAGAGTTGGTGGCGGTGTGAAATGGGGTTTTATCATCCTGTTCAGGATAGGTCCCCTTTCATAGAATCGTGCACACGTGTATGGCTGCATGTATTAGTCCAGACAGCCATTTTTACATATGCATGCCCTATTTAGACAGAGTTTACTGACTCAAAGCTGACCAGCCTTGTTTTCTCCTCTTCATGCTGAAAGTCAGACAGGAACACATCAGTGACCCATGCTTGTCAGAGGTGACTAACAGGAATCGGTGGTCAGGCTTGCTGACTTGGTTGACAAACGTCCTCGTATCCCAAGTACGTAGGTTGATGGTCATGCTTTTGTTCACTGGATTGTCCGGTCCAGACTCCATTATTTACAGACTGCCGTCATACAGCTGGAATATTGCTGAATGCAACGTTAAACAACAAACCAATTAAAACATCGCGTATCAAGGGCATGTGTTATGATGCGGCCCATAGATCAAACCACGGCCCTACTGCTCTCAATGGAAATGGTTGATTTTGATGAGAAGAAGCTTCCAGCTTACTTTGGAAGTGCAGGGTGAAATGGCTGTGAAAGTGAAGTTGTTAATTGTCATGACCAACCTTCTGGTGCTGTGGTCTCCAGTTCAGTATACAGTAGGACTTCATAATATTGATTAGGGATTATCCAATTTGTCAGTTAATCAATATTTTGTTTTTGTTGAACTTAATATATCCATCTTACTTTAACAAATTTATATAGACCAGAATAGAAATGTTTTATCTCAGGACAAGTGTGATATTATCTGCACTGCCTGAAATATGTGTATATTGTGATAACATGACAACAATGCAATTCATTTGAACGCTTAAGAGAGTATTTCAATATGAAGTTGGTTACACTTTATTATTTGTGTTTGTTTACTGTTTCATAGACCAAAGTTAAAAGCTTAATAATAAAGTGAATAATTAATAATAATCATAAAAATATATTGATGTATATTTGTCTTGATGCTCTTGATGGATTTGAAATGAAATTTTTAAAATCAGAACAAACTATTTTTGCAGTAAATATGGTAAATTTGATGCACTGTTTCCACCAGAATCAGCAGACCCTCACAAACGTAATAGAAAGTAAGAATATTTTGTTGTAAATCTGTAAACTATGTTATATAAAATGTGACCATCCTTTTGACATGTTTACTGTAAGTCTTCAGTGTAATGGAACTGTTTGTTTAGCATATGTCCCTTCCAGAAGGTTTGCTTAGATTGCCTATCTCAGGGAAGTAACTGTAAAAAATTGAACATAGCTTGCTTAAATAGGGGAGGTAGGTCACGCCATTTTGACTCTGTTCCAGCTCAAGTTTGTGCTGTGAGTTGTAATATCTTTGAGCATATTCATGACTAAAGCTTCAATAGTTTCATGAGGTCCTTCTTGCCAAAAATTATGATTTCACAAAACATATAACACTTAAAATTGTGTAAATTTGAAACAACAAACAATAACATGAGCTGATTTAAATTTTGTATGCATCAATATTTGAAAACAAATGTGCTCGTGTGAAATGCACCGCCATAAGCTTCCTTTTGCAGTAGCACTTTGTCCAGTTTCTTCGCCTGACATTTGTGCAGGTACAAAATGTACAGACTGTGCAGATCGATGTCCATCCTGTTGATCACAGGATTGTCTGGTCCAGACTCGATCATTGACAGACTGCTGCCATATAGCTCGGATATTGCTGAGTGTGGCGTTAAACAACAAACAAATGAAACCAACTCCCTCCCCTGATGAAGCCAAAATGAAGAAAAATGTTATTCAGCTAGTGCGTGCACCAATAAGTAAAAATATAGTTTAATCTGTATTGTTTCTTGGTGTTTATGAGAGACTGTTTCCAACTTGAAGTGTACCGTGTGCTGGGATGTACTGTTACCCAGTGACACCTGGTTCAGTAGCTGTCCAGTGTCAGACATTGCTGGTCCAAACTTTTGTTTGGGTTTCTCTGTTGGGGGCATAGATTGTAATGCCCACTTGTATGATAAAGTGTTTTTCGCTGTGATATTGCTTCTGAAAGTGACTGTAAAACTCTCTTCTCACAGTGCCTGGGGTGGTATGAGATGCATGTTACTAGTAGGTTGGACCCGTGCAGATCTGGGGTAGAATTGATCTTCAGTAACGCATGCTTGTCTTGAGAGGTGACTAATGGGATCTTGTGGTCAGGCTCATTTCATTACATTTATTTATTCGGTATTTTGGCCGTCAAGCTCGCTGACTTGTTGAAACATGTCATCGCATCCCAGTTGCATAAATTGATGCTCATACTGTTGATCACTGGATTGTCTGGTCCATATAGCTGGAATATTGCTGGGTGCCACATAAAACTAAACTCACTACTACTTGCACTACTAGTAGGTGGTACAGGGTTTTCAAAACCTCAATGGGATTGTGCACCACGAGGGACAACAGGTGTACATTAACTTTTCATCTTGTAAAACCCATCGACTTATTTAGTCTCTTGGCTTTACAGCTGACTTATATTGCATGTGTGATACTAGTAACTAGATTATCCTGTGACTGTATGATAACTAGATTATCCAGCGACTACCATCAGATCATGCATGTGATAGCTTGAAATGTGACCGGGATCAGTAATTTTGTGACTAGTAATCCAACATTATGACTAGGTGAGTTGTATAACATGTTGCTAGCCTGTGAGACAGATAGATTGTACAGTTAGCCTGTACTGACTTGCAAGTAAGCATGAACCCCTTTAGTGTATGACTTCTCTGTTCTCATTTGTGACTGATCAAGGATTCCTTGATAACATCAATGCTATTCATCAGTTCAATATGGTTCTCCACAGGCACCTTTAGCAAGTTCAGTTGATGACAGATTACACATGTCAGGGTCATTGGGAGGTTGCACTTCATGTTTTCTCACTTAAATGAGGAAATTTGATCTTGTGAACCCTGGATTGGTTTGGGAGCTGGCTTTGAAATTCACTCAAGCTTGCTGAAGACAAGTATAAATCCAGTAATTGTAGTCCGTATTAACTAGTAGCATTAAGGGCTGTAATGAGGAACCTGTTCTCAGTACTTCAGTTTTGGAGAAAACTGTTAGAGCTGATACAACGACAGAAAATGTAAACAGTTTTGTCTGTTCTAGAAGGACTAGCTCCTAACTGACAACCAGTGAAGTAAGGTGTACTATCGTATGGCTTCCATTCTTAAGCAGTTCAGTCTAACAAGATTTAATTATGTCACTATTTGTTTCATTTCTGTTTTAGTCGATGCTATTGAATAGACCCTGTGCACATATTTCCTTCTGGCTATTTTGTAGCATAATGAACAATTTTCAAGTATTATTTGTGCTTGTTGAATTTGTATTTCTTTTGTACAATAAATTCAGTCTTTTATTTGTTTTGATGTGTTCTCTTAAGAAAAGAAGATTACATTTTATGGGTTCATTTATCAACAAAGGATTATGTTGCTAAATATCCCCAAGTCTTTGTGTCAAGTCTTCTGTATTTGAGACTGAGTCAGTCAATATTCGAGATGAAGCACCACCATGAGAAGTATATAAGATAACTATATTCCAGTGGATGGTTGGATTCCATGTTCCCAGTGTCTCGCGTTAAGAATCGTCTGAAAGTGGGGTCAGATGACCAGGTTCTGAGACTGCAAATTCACACGCGGGTGCTATCGAGCTTTGCTCATGGGTTCTGTCTTTTTCAATGCTTTCCCATCCAGATTCGGGTATTGAAAAAGCTAGAATAATGATCACTGTGGCATAAAACAACATTCACCAGGCACGGATGATACTGTACAGTTCTGACATCAGTTGGGGTCGGTGAAGATCCGGGTTAGAATTGATCTTCAGCAACCAATGCTTGTAAGAGGCGACTAACGGGATCGGGTGGTCA
>VKKT01000162.1:287487-297812 GCA_008038995.1 Haliotis laevigata
TTAAAACCATCGTAATTCTATATTTTTTGGCGAGGTTTAGGCAGCATGACCTTTTCTGAGACGTCACAGACTGCCCCTGTTGATGAGGTCGTAAAATGATTCACAAAGCTTCTGGCTCACTGGTTACACCTGTTATGTGTGTTTTGCGCTTATTCAGTGTAGTTCCGTCACGCACAACGTGATTGATATAATATCAAGTTCGTACCAGACCGCCAAACCTTTCTAGGTTTGTATTTATTGTACTTAGTTGCGCAATAGGACGGGACCTAGTCAACAGGAAAAGAGACTCTTGTATAATCAATTTTTTGACTTGCTCTGAGTAATGTTATAATGACTACCCTCGTCAGACTAAATATTCGAGCAATGACGAAGTGTCTCTACGATGTTGCTGGCAGCTTTAAGAGTTGTAAAGGTACTGGCGGTAGAACCTCGTTCCTGATAGCCTCTCTTTGTAGACGTTGTAGTAGTCGTCCAGCATGCGGTCGTTGAAGTAGTTCCGGTAGTCCCCAGAAACACCTGAAATATTTCACATAATTATATACAGTCGTTGGTGGTATGTTTATGAACACTGGCTACAACCAAAATGCATTTTCGGATTTCAAGACCCGTGCCTCTTTGGAAATAAAATAGAATGAATGTTGATACATTTTTACATTAATTTGAAATGTGTTGAGGCTCAATGGGGATCAACCATCTTAACAATTAAACATTGGATGCTCGCTGGATCATACAGTGTCCGCTGAAAACACACACCATAAACGTTACTCGTGTATGATGGGGGCGCGCATTTCGTGAAACAGACACAGCAGTGAAATCAATGATATTACAGTCTGTTCACCTTTTCTGTAATGAATATCTTTGCTCCCAAACTTCATTGAAAATTTGTCCTTGTCCACTTTCATTTTTGAGAAGTGACATTTCTCGGCAATGTCACGGCACAAGTCGTCGTTTCTTTCAAGTTTCAGAAAATCCGACAGCTTCTGTACCGCGCCGAAAGGATCCTGTGAGATGAAGCAGTTTTAAATTATTTGGCTGAATCATCTGCGTCTTACAAGAATGTTGAAGGTGAGTCTTTCTGCACCTTTTAATCTGAAAGTAGTGTCGTATATTTCAAAGTATCGATCAACAGGCCCAAGGTATCCCAAGGTATAGAGGTGTTGGAATCCCTTACCTTCAGCGCCTCCTCGTAGACTTGAATATAAACGGGGATATCAGGGTGGGCTTTGAAGAACACATCGGCATCTCTCCAGTGTTCAAACAGGCCGTTACAGTCAACTGAAAACAGACTCCAAACGTTAGTGAACCTCTCACTTTCAAACCAACACACAAGATGATAATTTGTATATTACCTGAATATATCCAACAATCAGATTCAGTACCATGTTGTGGAATTAAATTATTGTGGCCCGATTGGAACAATATAGACAGGTTAATAAGAAAGTGAGTGACTTTAGTTTTACGCCGTTTTTAGCAATATTCAATCAATATCAGGGCGGAGGTCACCAGAAATGGGCTTCACACATTGTTTCCATGTGGGGAATCAACCGGACGAGCGAACGCTTTAACCACAAGGCTACCCCACCGTTCTACGCTAATATAATGAACTGAACTTTTCAATTTAGATAACTACAGGTAACGCTCTGTTCATCCCTCGGATATGGCACCACACAGTACTTACCCTTGCCTTCCAAAAAGAGAGGCAAAAAGTCCTCAAAAGATCCAGTATAACAGGTGTGTTGTCCTTCAAGGTAGGCGTTGTACAGAGACACAGCTACATCTTTGGGGTCGCGGATGTTGTACACGATCTTGCATTTAGCTTCTGTAAGCTCCGATGGTGCGTCGTTCAACTTCATGTGGGTATTGATGACCCTGGGAGAAGGGAGACCACTCAGAACATCACACGTTTCGAACTCAAGCTGGTGCTTGCCCTTGAATACTGGGATGGTTTCTGCCTTGCTGTTTAGCAGCATACCTATTACCTCAAATGTCCAGTGTGTCCCTGTAGAAAGAGATGTGATTGTTGTGATCGGTTGTGTATTACCTAAAAACATCGATTCTCACCTGTACATTTTCGACGTATTGTCGAAGTTATACACTGCCGCTCTTTAACAATGAACATGATGTATAGTTCTATAAAGAGGTCAATAAAATATACAAGTTTGAAAACATGTACCCGTTAAAGGGAATGTCCGGAACCAGGGATTTCACGTAATCCCTAAAAAGAGTCAGTGATGAAATCACTGTGACCCCCAGGGATTTCATACATTCCTTAAGATTTCAAGGGATTTAATGAAATTACTGATTTTCATGGTGTTCAGTTACACGAATCTCCTGTTAAGATATCAGTGAATGTGTAAAATTAATGTTTGTAGCTTAAAACAATTTACTGTTGAGTCTCAAGACATCCCTCAGTTCTTAGGAGTTGAAAACTTGACAATTTACTGATGACACTCTTGGCTAATTACTACCGTGAGTCGGGTGCCAAGGTCATTTTCTCTCGGCTTTAAATGCGTGTATCTTGAGCTCCTCCTTCATTCGCACCTGTCTACTCTTATTTGGTGAGCAAATAGCGATATTGGACCAACGTTGTTTTAATATGGCTGAGAGCGTAGCAGAGCAGTTCAAGCGACTTTCATTTGATAAATATTTTATCAGTAAGAAGAATTTCATTCCCAGAGACGTGTACTACAATATCGTGAATGATTTGAAGTCGGCAAGCGATAATTCCAGCAAAAACCAGCGCCATTTGTATTATCAACTATCCGAGTACGTACTTTTTGTGAAGGCCTATCGTGCTCAGTGTAGTCAGGCCAACAGGATGATCAAGCGCCGCGAAATCAGTTACCAAGGGCAAACGAAGGCGATACCGTGTCCGAGGCGATCCCAAACGTTTGTACCACATCCTTTTTACGAGACGCCGATCATGTGACTGCAAAACTGACGTTCCTGCCCTTTCTTTTGCGGGAAAGTGATTAAATGATGCCCAAACACCGTCGGAATACTTGGTCAGTCCTGAGGAAATCCCGTGGAATTACCTGACCCGAATACAAACAGAAGCCCTCTCTTTCCAAAATCTTAGAAAAGACTGTCAAAACTAGGGTCCTGGGCTATCTCAATGCACACATACACTTTGACCAGTTTCAGTCGGCTTACAGAGCAGCACTGAATCTGCCAAATCACCGCGGATAATGGTGACTTGGAAATGCTGGTACTTCTCGATCTGTCCTCGGCATTCGACACCATTGACCACATTCGACACTTTAACCACACGCCTACAACGTGACTGTGGTTTTGACTGAGTGGCCCTGAAATGGTTTCGCTCCTACCTCACCGATCGTTTCCAATAGGTTTCAATCGATGGTTCCAACTCAGACTCAAAAGGACTGAACTGTGGTTTTCCCCAAGGTTCTGTACTTGGCTCCATTTTGTTTATCATGTACACAAGACCAATCAGTAATGCCATCTCATCTTCCAATGTCCACTATCACCTCTACGCGGACGACACCCCGTTGTCAGACAAGTGTGGTGTGGACACTACATCTCAGGGACATTGCACCAGAAACCTGGAAACCTGTATACACAACGTGCAATCCTGGATGACAAGCAACAAGCTGATGTTGAACGCGGACAAAACAGAGGCTATGATGAACAGACCTCCAGTTCTCCTTTGGAAGTTTGGACATAACCACATAACAGTTGATCGATCTGACATTCCCTTTTCATCCTGTCCAAAAGATCTGGGAGTTTATTTCGACACCTCACTCTCCATGGAACAACAAGTGACACCCAAAGACAGGAATTGCGACTTCTACATGAGAAACATCAGTAGCATCCGCAACCTTTATGGAATTAAGCACCATGTAAGCAACCTTATGTCATGATTTATTATTTCTGATTTAGATTGATACTGAACGCATCGTTTTGGCAAACAGCAAGACATATTCCCAAACGTCCGCCCTTCCTACGATACTATCTCAGTGACCAAAACGGAGAATATGACATGTGTCTTCACTGATAGCTACACACTTAAATTCCGAATTTACCAGCGTAAATATTTCAAATCGTTATGACCACCTAGGTGTCGTATTGGACACTAGCATAGGCTCATTCGTTTTTATTGAAGAAAGAGGATCCCCCTCAATGTATTCCTTGTCACAGCCACAAGCCCTAGTGTCTTTGCGAGGATCAAAGATTTAAACAACGTTTTTGAGAAGATAGTATTGTACTGTGAAGAATTTCTAGTCGGGGGTCATCTCAAAAACATTTTTTAAAATCTTTAATCCTCGCAAAGACACGAGGGCCTGTGGTCACAGTCCCTGTGTCTGTCAAGCACTTTTTGTTGGAATGTGTGGATGTTTCGCTTATTCGCCGAAGTGTTTACACTGTTCAAACAATTGCTGAACTTTTCAATACCGTTTATAATTTTAGTATAATTGAAGGCAACTGAATGTCAGTTTTTACTATGTCTTGTGATAATGGACTGAAGATTTAGCGCTCTTCGTCATCACTTTTATTCTATGTTCTTTTCTATAGGAAAAAATATATTTTTCTATCCGCGAATAGCCTCAATATTGGTGATGTGGTTTAAAGCAACATTTCCCCATTTCTGGTATCGCCAATCGTGATCAAGAATATTGCTAAAAGTGGCGTAAAACAAAACTCACTCACTAAAGCAACATTTACTCACTCAATGTCAGCATGCCATCATTCACGCCAATCTTCAAGATGTTATGATTGCTTCTATCAGCAATGGCATCACTCCTTGAGGGAGTTTTCTGAATGCCATCATTCACGCCAATCTTCAAGATTTTATGACTGCTTCTATCAGCAATGACATCACTCCCTCAGCGTTTTCTGAATTCAGTTATTGTTCTCAGTTTTAATATTTACACAGTGGGGACACATAATTACCCTTCTACCTCAACAAGGGAAAATATTAAACAAGTTTCGGTGTTACAACTTCAGAGGTGCTGTTAAATATGGCCGTCGGACGAAGACTTCATATAGAGAACGGTTCTTTAGATTCCAGGAGGGGTACGAAGTGCTAAGCAAACCAGCTCTGCCTGTAAAATGAGGTATATGTTACTCCAACCTCGTCCTTGTGAAATATCTGTTCCTTGTGCACGAATGATGTAAATGTTTCCTTCCTCGATGGTTACTCTCACGGATGAAACAATAACACTGATTGGGTGGCCAGCCTCGGTGCATGTCATCGTGACCCGACGGCGTGGAACATTCCTCAGAACTTTAATCACTGGATTGTCGGATTAGGATCCTACCAGCCGAAATGGGATGTGGGCGAAATTGGACTCAACCATGCTCACTATATGCTCACTAAATGCTCACTATTTAATTTAAGTTCACGATAAAGGCATTGTCCGATCGATTCTGCTTTCTTATGGACGTGGAAAGGTTTTTCCGCCTGTTTTATTTGGCAATATACACACAAACTGTATGACTAATTTCGACACAAGCCTTATATCTTGTCCCAACATCATAGACGTTTTTGGTTTGTTTATTATAAAAGTGGTATGTAAATCATCGAGTCAGGACCGGACATTTGTCAACCAAGTCAGCGAGTCTAACCACCCGATCCCGTTAGTCACCTTTTGCGACAAGCATGGTTGCTGAAGACCAGTTGTTACCTGGAAGCACACTCTCGCATGTACTCACCAGTTCTGGGAAATGATGGGAAGAAGACGTCTTCTGGTCTCAGTTTGACTGACTTGATTTGTTTCAATACTCCCGGTTTATACATTGGAGCATAGTAGGTGCCCTCGAACACTTGCATCTTCTTGGAGTTACCTCCCTTGTCGGATATATACACAATGTCCATTTCATCCTCATCCATATCACAGTCCTCATCTCCGATCTGAGATAAACATACATTTTAAAATTAGTAATGTATTTTTTTGTTCCTGCATCTTGTATCTATAAAGTGTTTCCTTAATCTAATATTTGAGTGATTAAATGAGATTTGAATATGGAATCTTCATCATTCACTCAACATTTTACAATATTATGATAACAGTGACACATCTGCATGTGCCGAGGTTTTGTGTGATGTGCGTTGTAATTTGTGTACCGGCAGTTGCTCTAAATATATAAAAGTATGTATTATAATTATACGCTAAATGAACATGAAAGTAATAAAATATATGTACACTTGCAAACAGGTTTACTACTTGTTATCATTTTTCAAAGAAATAATAAATTAGTTAAGCCTTAAATTAGAATATTGTATAAATAGTGGATTCCCACCTGCTAGAGGAGGCACGGTTGAAAACATATGTTATGGTAGCTGTTTATCATGTGAATTCCCCAGTAGATAATGATATTGAACGCCGTCCATAATATATTCATGCTTATATTTTTTGACAACCCCCAGATATATACGTCTCAGTTTAGGGGTTATAGTAATAATCAGTGTGATTATACATAATTATTGTTATTGTCACAAACTAAGATAAACAAGTAGCAAAGACAGGTCGGGTGGTCCTGGCACAGTCAGACTGGTAGAGCTTATCATCAGCTCAAGTTGCCGTGCAAAGACAGCGCATTGAACTTCTCCCAGGATGCGCTGCCTAGTCGAATCCACCAAGTATTTTGTGGAGAATATGTAGACTCCCCAACACTGCAGCCTTCTGCATTACCCAGAGTGTCAGGGGGAATGGGCTCCCGGGAAGAGTGGAGAAGCAGGGTACTCTCCTGGGGCCCGTTTCACAAAGCGATCGTAGCGCTACGMCTGTCATAAGTCTATGTTAAAGTATGGGAGCTACGATAACCTTAACGCTACGATCGCTTTGTGAAACGGGGCACTGATGTGCGTCAAGAGATCTGGAGGTACCAAGGGCACAGAGAACAATTATACTCATAAGTATTGTCACCCGTGGGTAATATACGTCTCAGTATAAAGTAAAGTGAATAGTTAGGCTTCCGATGCGGCGGGCATATCGTTACAGGTAATCTATGCCACCATATCACGCCTGCCTGAGCATCAGTAACGTGACATACAGACATGACATCAACAAAACCATTAACCACATTCCTATGGTATAACTTACTGCTAACTGTGAAGGTGATCTTAAGCTTCGCTCTGATAGTTTTTCTAGTCAGGTGTTTGGCATGTTAAGTTTTTGAGAGTCACTTTTCTTTTATACCAGTCCGTTGTAAGGTGGATGTTGGAAGATAAACATTCTTGACTTCCAAACCCGTGAAGATCCGGGTTAGAATTGATCTTCAGTAACCCATGATTTTCGCAAGAGGCAACTAACGGGATCGTGTTGATGCATGCCATGGATACGCAGTGTCTGGCCCAGACTCGATTAGTTACCGACCACTGTCGTACAACTGGATTATTGCTGAGTGCGGCATGAACCAATAAACAAACAAACAAACAAAACAATACAAAACTGTTTTTGTATCGTACCATTGCCGACTGCATTATATCAACGCCTCATCTGTATAAAAAGGATTCTGGAAGGATTCTCATAAACGAGCGATCATAAGGATGCAGTGACAATGAATGTCCTTGATTATGATATAAAGATCGAGGAATCGCATATGAACATCTAAGCGTCATACATATATAAAATTTTAAGTGAGTGAGTGAGTGAAGGTAGGTTTACATCGTTTCGGCAATAGTTTCAGCAATATCCCAAGAAAAGGGTTTCACTCTTTGTACGCTTTATCTTTAATTTAACAATGCATTAGTGAGTGAGTGAATATAAAAGAATTTCCCCGCTTTTAGCGATATTCCAACAATGGGACAACCGGAAATCGGCTTCACACATCGTACCCATGTGGGGAATTGAACCCAAGACGCATTCATTCTACACCTACGTCACTGATAAAGAATCTATAAAGAATGCCGTAGTGAATGTACACCCCGTATCAGCCACCCTTGATATTACCTACATGTGATTCCTAACATATGTCAACATAACAGCGATACTCACTGTTAGCCTGATTGGTTTGGACTCCTCCGCCATCGTAACTTAGGTTGTAACACCCCAGTTCCAGCTTGTCAGTATCTATCTATTTGACCAAACTGACGCTAGTCCCCGTTGGCTTCACATGGGTGTGTATAGGGTCCGTCAATCTGAAAAAACGTTTCTCACAGTGAAAAGAATCCCTGGGGTGTGAACGAAAGCTGAGAAGGCTTGTAGTGTTGGGATTTGAGGGTAGATGCTAACCCAACTATATGAAGTGAACAAGCCACAGAATCACCCCAGGAAAACGGATCTTTTCGTATACGGGTTTATACGGCTCATATATGACCGTGACCCTTTCGTTACGCCGTAACAATTTGCTTTAAAACGGTTTTCTTAATGTGAAGATATACGAAGAAACATGTCCAGAATCATAACAAAGCTTTTTTAAAAGCAGGTCCATCGTACTACTGAAACTATATTTGTATTTCATTACTCAGTATCAGTACAGATAACACCAGGTGTTCGCTAAAATATAAGAATATCCTTCCACGCTCGCGGCACCGTCACCCAACACTTTGGTAACAGATACATTATACTTTCTTCACATTATTTTGGGAATAACGATCGAGCTAACACGAATGAATTGTATTGGAGGATGGAGTGAGTGGGTGAATTTGGTTTTACCAATATTCCAGCACTATCACGGCGGGGGGCACCAGTAATGGGTTTCACACATTGTGCCCATGTGAGGGATCGAACCCGGGTCTTCGGCGTGACGAGCGAACGCTTTAACCACTAGGCTACCCCACCGCCCCTATACTTTTGGAATCATGGACTGTTTTTTCTGTCATTGTGACGTTTAACGGAAAGAAAATAAAACGTGACTGAATGAATATGGTTTAACTGGCCATATAAACTATAAACGTATGGAATCGTTATGACGAGGGAACATTTTTACCACAGTCACTTCGACGTATATCTGAAAGATGAAAGGTGGGGTAGGCTAGTGGTTAAAATGTTCGCTCATCACGCTGGACGCCCATGGATTATTGCTAAATTCGGCGTAAAACCCGACTCACTCACTCATTCAAAGTTACGAAGGTCGTAGACGGTTATCAGGGATGAAACATTTATGGCAATAACACTTCGACGGCATTAAGAGTTGTTCATGATATCACTCACTGATTATTCAGATCCAAACTTGATTGAACTTAAATATTGTATGACAACAAACGAATACAGGCTGGCGTCACATACAAAAGAAACACGAAACACTATAGGCTAACATTGTCATAAAGGAGAGCAGCGTAATTTCCATGTGGGCGACAGATGCCAAGATATGTTTTTGCTGTCCACCTTTCCGCTTTGTATAAATAGGTACTAGTATCTATGTCAAGGACACAGACTGGGACTGGATATTTCACCTTCATGCGACCAATCACAGGGCCTGAAAACAAAGCAGAAAAATACATGTAAAGTAATACCTATCCTTCTTTTTACCCATTTATTTGTACACTGTTTGTTGAAGCACACAACAAGATGGACGGGAAACAAACAATGGGTGTATACACGGTAAGTTATGCAACATAACTTCATAACATAAACATCACAGAATGTCAAAATCATTAAAAGTCGTGACGAGGGAGCGGGTACACTCCTTGCAGCAGATGGCCTGATTTGGCCATAGTGCTGGCTGTGTCACTGTGACCAATATGTATCTCAGGAAGTCACTTGCAGCGTACATGCATATTCTAATTAAATTAATAGGCATATACATAGCCCTCAATGCAATATTGCGAATGTATACTACAAACAAAAAGTATGGGAACACCCTAAATTTTGAAAGTCATATATAAACCTAAACGTGGTGGGATTATTTATACTCTAAGATAAATGCAATTGTGTGTGTGCTTAATGGGCACTATAAACGACATGTTGAAACATGCAGTGAAGCAACTGATTCAATATTCGTTGAGTTTGAGTGAAATGAAACATTATCAGCGAAAAGCAAGGGTGCCGAAAAACACCAGCACCATGTTTGATTCAAACGCCCAAACGTTTAGGTTTACATATGATTCAATATTCGTTGTAGTATATTTTGGGTCTAGTGCCTTTATATTGGACTAAATTCTCTCTCTCTCTCTCTCTGTCTCTCTCTGTGTGTGTTTCTCTCTCTCTCTCTCTCTCTCTCTCACACACACACACACACACAAACACACAATTGCATTTATCTTAGAGTATAAATAACCCCACCACGTTTAGGTTCACATCCCAGCAGGCACATCAACGTTGTTTCAACGTTGAGAATAGGTTGATCCTCAACGTTGAAAATAGATTGAAAATAGGTTGTATATGAAAGTTTTTTGACGTAGATATCCGACGTGGAATCAA
>VKKT01000163.1:183011-195199 GCA_008038995.1 Haliotis laevigata
TATTTTAACGTCTTTTGGTATGACGCAGTCGGGGATTGAACCCGCGACCTTCCGCACTCCGGTTACATACATGGATCAGACGGACCAAAGAAGAGTTAAACTATCTGGCTACAATATGGAAGTACATTATGTAAAGGCCGAGTAAGCAATTAAACTGAATTATGTATTTATTGTTAGTTCATGTTGCAGCTGGGGGAGGCCTTCGTAACATGATCACGTCGGTGATCAATCCCGACCATGGTGCGGTCACGTGATGGCCTACTTCGGCAGACAAAACGATGTATAACCTTCCTTTACAAGAATATTTACTTTCATAACCTAATAGAAACTATATCAACGATCGATATTCTCGAGTACCCTTGGAACACATTATATGTGTGTGAGATAATCACTAGCTGAAGAAACGGTTGACCTACTTGTGCATGTGAGTACATTGTTGCGAAACCTGAAGGCAATGGTGAGAGAAGACGCACATAATCATTGTTCCAGTGCTTACATAACAGATCTTAACCCGACTCTTTGCTTCGAAAGAACAAATAGATGCCAAGAAATAGCGACAGCTAATCCCTCAGGGCTTCCATTTTTATATTTACAAATCACTCTCGGCCAATCAACAAAGACCGACATCATTCTTGTAACATAAACTCGTCTTTTCATTCTGTTTACTTGTAACAGGCCCAGACGGCATTCTTCATAAAGGCCGGTTCAAATTGGACGCATCTTCATGATATGACTGGAATTGTATAACAAAGTCTGCTTTAGTGACTCCGAGACATTTCTTTATGGAAACAGTTTTCTCGTTTTATTCTGATTATTGTTAAGAAATGATTTTTATTCATCCATTTATCAGTTATTGGTCGGTCTGTCCATGAACAGTTCCATAGTACTGTAGTATAAAAACGTCTGCCATGATAGATTCGAAATATCCTGTCTAGTTTCTAAAGCCATAAAAACTGTAACAATGTGACAAGCGTAGAGTACAACTAATTCCTCAGGAACATCTGCCTTCAGAATTCACAATCATATTCCAGCACGCTCCCAGCCCTGCAACCGTCACCTTATTTCAAGGACTCTGCTATCAGACATATTCTTCAGAACTCTGCAGGGCAATAATTCTTCAGTGAGATGCGATTATGTAGTTTTCAAAGCCTATATCGCCGCCAAGTATGTAATCAGCTTGCAATGTCGGCGTCAAATCATCTCATAGCAGGGCCCGCCGACCCAGATTACTACCTGAAAAAGACATTAACTGAACAATCACCAGTCAGCATTGTTGTCCAGCACAAAAACACGATTTCTTGTTTATGCGGGTGGATGTTATTGTTACTGATTTCTTGTTTATGCGGGTGGATGTTATTGTCACTGATTTCTTGTTTATGCGGTTGGATGTTATTGTCACTGATTTCTTGTTTATGCGGGCGGATGTTATTGTTACTGAATTCTTGTTTATGCGGGTGGATGTTATTGTCACTGATTTCTTGTTTATGCGGGTGGGTGTTATTGTTACTGAATTCTTGTTTATGCGGTTGGATGTTATTGTCACTGAAGTCCAGTAACAAAGCAGCCTCGGTGGACATCCATAAACACTTACTTCTATTGTCACGGTTTAGGAATTACTGTGATAAAGGCTTGTGAGTCTCCTTTAAACCAGCACAATAAAACACACAGTAGTCTGTAATATTCAAAATGTATTAAATAAAAGTTAAACAAGGTTACAATGAATGACAGTACAGATATTTAATGACATAGGATGACAAATCTAACATAGTAACTAAATATCTATAGTCACCAAAGTCTTGATCCTTGTACATTTACTGATTGATAGATTGAAGTTTGTTGACAGCTGTTGAAAGTTCAATGAAGACGAGGCCCCTTGAGTGGTCGATCTTGAAACATCAATGTTGGCTGACAAACGAACGTAAATCCACACTAGTTCAACCATACAACTCATCCCTTATATACCTATTATACAGTTCTAGACAATTCGAACAAAAGCTATGCCACACCACCACCATCAAGAAATTACTGGAATCCCACCGTCTTCCACCGACACCGGAAGCAAAACAAAGGCAGGTAACTCATCAGCTTACTCTTAACAGGTGAAAATACATAGCCTAAGTTCAAGATGCGAGTTCAAATCCACACTCAGCGCTTTACATTTTTGTTACCTATAACAACAACAAAGTTAATTATTGTAACATTATAGTTAACAAGAACACATCCTCATAACACTATACAATGCTAGAAAGTGTGAAAGCAGGCCGAGCTTAACTTTTGGTTAGTTGTTGTTAAACGCCAACCTCAGCAGTATTCCAGTTATAGAATCGAGGCTGGACCAGACAATCCAGTGATAACAGCATGAGCGTCGATCTACTCAATTGGGATGCGATGACATGTGTCAAAAAAGTCAATGAGCCTGATCACCCGATCCCGTCGACAAAAATAGATAATCCTTTCGATCACCTGTTTATTTATCTATCTATCTCTTACACACACGCACGCACACACACACACACACTGAAGGTGTTAATACTGTATAGTTATCAAAAATTAACATTGTAAACTTGATTTCATTGCGAGGCATCTAGAAGTTGGAACAATAAGTTAGGATGACAATATATGGATAACTTCTTTATAACAGTGAAAGCGATGTTTCGGTGATGGTTCTAACACCGCTTTCCAGCAAGTGATCATCACTTATCATCACTTGATAACGGTGTAAGAACCAACACCGAAACGTCTCTCTCATTGTTCTGAAGAAGTTGTTCATCACAATATATTGTCATTCGTCCCCATTGGGCACTTGGTTGTTAATTATGTCTGATGTAATGCCTTGTTTTGATGTGCTGCATACCGGTTTGACGAGCTTATGACATATCCGGCTTCATACAGTCAGCTCCATTTATATGGAACATTCCTGAGAGCAACGTTAAGCAATAGACAAACAAACACCATGCAGACTATATACGGGCTTAACCATCAAACAGACTGACGTACCAGATAGACTTATAAACATGCTGACCTGGAGGGTCGTGTGATCCATTCTTTCCAATCATAAATCTAATTAACATCACAGTATTTGGAATCAGCGTCTTCATGTACAACTGACACACCAAGAGTTGCGCAGGTACGTCGTATGTGGAGCATAGACATAGCCATCCATTTGGCCCAGAAGGAAAAGAACTTCACTTTTATGTACCTGTTTCTGCTAATTTGCAAACAACGCAATATAGATTATCAAAAGAAACATTTCTAAGAAAATATGCAAAACGTCCAATCAGACGAAACTGACTGAGTAAATATACAGTGAACAGGTCCAGGCCCAGGTCTAGGAAAGTCCAGGCTTTTCACACTATTTCCACGGCAATATAGCTAATATGCCGACAAGTAAGACAATTATATTTACTTGCCAAATAACTGCTCATAAATATATTTACAAAAAAACTATGAAATATTTTGTCTTACATAAACAAGAGTGTCATCTCAACCTAACTGTTCTCTTAAAGCGTTAAATAGAGTTTCCAAACAAAGGAAGTCGGTCAATTGTTTTGTTTGTGTCTTAGTGTCAAATGACACATTTCACTATAGAGTGTCCTATTTAATGGAGAAACACATGGGTTAGTTTCCTGAATACCAATGTTTACAAACAAAGATGCCTAATTTCAGTCCCCCAAAGACTAACAGCGGATCGAAATGATACCACCAGACCAGTCTTCTTAATGGAATACCCATCACGCTAGTCCGTGTCAAATCCCTTCAGGCGAACCAAGCTAGACTGTCCTATAGAGTTACACATCTATCTACTGACAAATGACATGTTTACAAGAACCCGACCTCCAATTTATGTAGACAATTACATATTAGATCATTGTTATTCCATTAGCCTGTTCTGCATACACTCAACATGACAATTTAAATTGTTTGAACCAACTGCCGGCCTAACGATCAATACATTGACGTGTCCTCGGTAAGATGATTAATCCCCACCTGGCGCTGGGTCCACAGAGACGTGCTTCATGTGCCAAGGGTGGAGTGTATAGGACAGGTACACACAGACACGGGTAAATAGACTCTATAGGAGCTCTAAGAATTACCCGACGCTATAAAATATTTAATAGTGTTTAGTCTGCGTTTGTGCATTCTTGAAGTAAAGTTTGCCCATCACGCCGAATCACAAGAGGTAAAAGATGATTTACAAACAAAATACTATTTGTACAGTTCATATTTACAAAAAATTACAAACATTTGATAGTCTTGTTTCCCTATATGGATGCAACGTGTAATGCCAATTCCAGGTGATTACTGCTGGACTATAGATATGTACGGTGAAAAATTGCTTTACACTCAATCGCTCACCTGAACATTCCACATGGGAAAATAATGTTATTAGTTGTTCGGATTCGGGTAAACTGCAGTAGTACATCTATATAAATCAGTTTGCATAATGGAAACTCACCACTCCCTCAATCACTCACTGTCTCAGTAATGATGAAACCCTTCTGAGGTCCTTTCCTCAGTGTTATTAATGTTATTATGTGATTGAAATATATAAATACAGCAACGTTGGTCCAGTTGATCTTGGCAGTCAGCTCCGTATCACCTCAGAGGCCTTGCATCATGTTCACCCATCCCAGGCAGAGAATTGGACTTTCCCAGGAAGTCTGCCTTGACTAACCCACCCAGCACGGTTGGATCAGAAGGGCTAGCGCTGTGTTTCAAGCAGCGAATGTTCTAGGTCGCACCCTGGAGTGACCCATAGTTAAGCCACCAGCATGGCAAAGACCGTAATTAAAGGATCAAATCGCACACTAACGGTATCAGGTGTGAAGAAAGTGGCAAGGAGAAAGCCTTCTGTTTCACTTTTAAGGTCAGCTGACTTCATCTAAGCGAAAAGTGATCTTTTCAACGTACCACATATACCGTATGCAGTGGCCGAGCAGAAACCTTTACCCCCAAAAACACGAGCCTATGCTGATTTGAATGGTTGACATTCATTTGTGTACCGTACAGACCCGTCAGCAAAATCTACATTGACGTTGGAATTGTGTTCTGCATCGTGTGCTGTTTTAAGAAAACAGTAGAATGATTTGTTTTTATCACGAACCTCGTCCAATCAACAGCTCAAAAAGATTACGAAAGAATGGTCACATCAAAGATGCTTCTGACTTTAATTTCATTGCTTGCGTTCAGCTCCGAGCCTACATTTGTAATCCCCCCTGTATAGGCATTCTGGGGTTTGTCTTTTACCGGCATCATTAGGCAAGTATAGACCTGGCCTTTCCCAAATAAAATTGGGTGATCCTCTCTGTTCAACCTTGCCACACTTGACTGACTGACTGAGTGAGTTAAGTTTTACGCCGCTTTTAGCAATATTCACGGCGGGGGACACCAGAAATGGGCTTAACACATTGTGCCCATGCGGGGAATCGAACCCGGGTCTTCGGCGTGACGAACCAACGCTTTAACCATTAAGCTACCCAACCGCCCCTTTGCCACACTTGAGACAAATAGAGCTGGAGTGCATTGATCCATATTTTGTGGACTTAATCTTTGTCATAAAAGCAGGAATGACGGCTTCATCAATGGAAAAAAATGTTTTGGAAGATTAGGTACGTCTGATGGCATCATAAGTTGTGAATAATGGGGATGTTAAGTAAGTCCTGAGCCATAGTCATGCTCTGCAACCACATCGTCAAAAAGGCTTGTGAACAAGTGCATTCTCCTTGTGCGAATTTGCCTGTTTAGCAAACATTGACCACTGATGATGTGGCCTAGAGGCGAAGAATTCACCAGTATGATGCCTTTGGATTTCCAGAACATCAAAGCTATGACCTTGTCCACTGACTTCATCAAACTCAGTTTGTTTTCTTCAGAGAGATGTTTACACTGGTATGACTGTCCAACCCGAAACTCATGTCAAATTATTAATACCCTAAGAAAATCAGCTGGGTCTGCTTCCAAAACTTTTCACGAGCGAGTATGATGAACCTGAAGCGTTCTGAGTCAGAACTGCTGGAATCAAGCTTGAAGCAACGTCCGTTATGCCTGGTTCATGTTCTCAACTCTTTTATGAGAGATGGCGACTACATTGGCCTTTTTGCGCTTGATCACCTATAATCATGTCATGTAATTATCATGATCTTTCAGGGTGGCAGCTGAAGGTCTTCATGATCTTCATGATCTCCTTTTAAACTCTGCCCTCTTTTTAACTGTGGCAATGCGAGGAACATCCTTAGGGATACTTGAACGCGGTAGCCAATTTGGTCAGTTTTCATGAACAGTGAATACTTTGTCTCTTCGATGGCTACATACACTGCCAGATAGTGTATTTGTTTCACATTCAGCCTGTTACCGTGAACAGTATTGTACGTAATGCAACCTTCGTAGTCTTGTTAATAACTTTCATCCACCCTACGTAAAGCAGAGAACAGACCTTAATAGTCTAGTATATTGAGCTTGTGTCATGTGTGCGGAAGGTCGGTGTTTTCATCTCCTTTTCAAATGAACAGAGAATAATAGACGACACTTCTTATACTGCCTGACGCCCGGCATTATGGGGATCACACAAGGACGGCTAGTTTGGAGTCAGTAATATGCGTCCCACTTGAATATCCATAAACTGATGGCATGGTATTTCTATGTTCTGGCACTGTACAACAAGCATGCACGCATGTTGCTTTATGACTAATAAAAATAATTGAGACGTTAAAACCAATTTCACCACATTCCAGATCATTATGATGCAGAACAAGCTTCAAATACTCTTATTTGCATGTTCGTTAACAAAGACGTAAAAGTTTAAGCATATAGCATCTTTTCGCTCTCTAGTAGTGTTCCCTAAAATGTTTACCATATTTGACCCATCGTTACCCATTTGCTGATTTGTGGCCCGCTTACATGTTTGTTACAGTCAAACCTTTTATGTCTGCTATAACTGCCACATCATGATGAAGGGTCTTTATCTCATCTCATCCTCTACAAGAACAAGCAAACACCTGACAAGGTGCTACTCAGACGGAAAATACGTGTTTGGATAATGTCTGAAGAGAAACAATGACTTTAATAAGCCTTCGGTGATTTGACCAAACTTTACGTAAAAGGATGTGTACATCAAAGTAAAAGGTTTTGTCTGCTGTCTGCAATCTGTCTAGAGCCTGTCTGGAGTGGCGGTAGTGATGGTGTAAGTGGTGACCTTTCGGTGTGTCATTCTGAGACGGTCTGCCGGGAGGCGAGTTCCCTTGATCCGTCCACAGAGATCTGTAAATAGCCCTTACGCTCCTGTCATTTGGAGTCGTGCTTATTAAGAAAAGGATATATAGTTCGGTTAGAGATGGCTGGATGTATTAGGCCTTTTTTGAAATGTTGATATTAGCAATGGCAGCTGGAGGTGATATACAGAAGAGTTGTGTCATTGAAGACTGAAGATGTTTGGCCTTTGCTCCCAAGTCAGGAAATATAATCCGCATTTAGTTTTGCTAATTTACAGAACCAAGTGCCAGGTGCTAGAACTTAGGTTATTTATGCGTATGTTCGTTATTTGTAACTGTAAGCACGTAGAGCCTAAATTTCATTCTGTATTAACGACGACGGGCTGAATGGGTTAGAGAGCATGCTCTTTCGGAGACCTACTTAGAAAATTTGCTTGAAGGATGATAAAGTTCACAAAATTTAAACAAAGCCTTACTAAAACCTTTAAACACTTCAGTGGTGAACATTTTCTCGATCCAACTTTTGAAGTCTACCATTCTCAACTTTGCAGATACAGTCGAGCTTGTTGCTTCTCGGAGGATTTCAAGGTGCGTCAGATGGCTCTTGCTGAAAGCTTGTTTGATAACGGTTACTCTATCCACGGCCATAGTCCAGGCCTGTCAAGGCCTTATCGGTTGATGGTAGACATATACAGGACAGAATCAGTGACACATTGTATCTGAAGCAAATGTTAAACTGAATAGGTTTCGTCACTTTAGTTGTTGACCAACGTTTTGGACTATTTAGAGTTGTGCTGGCTTCAGGGGCATTTTTGAAGCAGTCGTATGGATCAAGGCATAATTGAGTTATGCGTTTCAAACTCGTTATTTATAATTTTTATGATTATTTCTCTGTTACAGTGCAAAATTGCAAAATGTAGGGAAATGTCCCACTGAGAAGCTGAAAGCCAGATTTATTCATCTGGCCCCTTTGCTTGTGTAACACTTCACTAATGTCATCATTAACAATCGCCTCGCTGCTGATGTTACAAACATGAAAACAAGGAAATAACATGGCTCTATACATCGACATGTGGACAAAGACACGTGCTTTGGATTTCATTAACGTGAGGATGGTTCGGCTGTCAACAACTTCTGTTGCACAACATACGGCTCTTGTCGTGCTGGTCATATGAGCATATTGTCAGCTCAAGATAGACTGTTGGCGATCAAGCATCGATCGTGACCAGCGCTATGACTGAATGGTCTGGGGAGTCTGCCCACAACGCGGATTGTAGACCGCTTGCCGTCGACCGTTCCTCCGAGCCATGGTAGTCGTCGTAACTTATGCACGCTTATTGAAGATTGGGAGCGCTCTGACTGACACAGACATAGAAATAATTCTGATTTCAACCATTTGCATGTTTTTTCTGGAACCTGTGTCATGCCAAATGTGACAGAAAAGTTATTTTTGACATCTAGGTATTGATCAAATATAAGGCAAATGCTACTTTGCATTTTAATAAAGTAAATCATCGAAAGAGGGTTTATCACTACACGGTGTTGCGCTGTCCTGGGGTGAGTGAGTGAGTTTAGTTTTACGCCGCACTCAGCAATATTCCAGCTATATCGCGGCCGCTGTGTTGGTTGTTATGTCGGTTTGCAGAGGTTAGTCCCGATCTGGCCCCAAGGGTCTACATATCTGCTTAAACAGAATGAGTGAGTGAGTGAGAGTTGGGTTTACGCCGCTTTTAGCAATAGTCCAGCAATATCACGGCTGGGGATACCAGAATTGGGTTTCACACATTGTACCCATGTAGGGAATCGAACCCGGGCCTTCGGCGTTACGAGCGAACGCTTTACCACCAGGCTACCTCACCGCCCCGCTTAAACAGAATGGCACAGGTGATGAATGGCACAGGTGATGAATGGCACAGGTGAAGAATGGCACAGGCCTAGGTGAAGAATGGCACATGTCAGGATTATATGAGAATCAGTAGTGACACCAGGTGTTATCGACAATGGTAAACACGTCTTGTTCTGCCATTAGCACTCCCCACTCATATCAGAAAGTGTTAGTCTGGACAGAGTGAGTGAGTGAGTGAGTATGGCTTTACGTCGCTTTTAGCAATATTCCAGCAATATCACAGCGGGAGACGCCCGAAATGGGCTTCACATATTGTACCCATGGGGAATCAAACCTGGGTCATCGGCATGACGAGCGAACGCTTTAACCACTAGGCTATCCCACAGCCCCTAGTATGGACAGAGGTGTGGAAACATCGCGTAGACGTTGTAACAGGACAGTGCCAGGCATCAAGCGGTGAAGCAAACCGAGTGAAGGTCTCTGAATGGCTACAATTACTTGTCAAAAGTTACCCAGGTCGTTTATGGTAGAGCCGTGATTGGTAAACCTAGTTTTATGTAAAATGTGCCCTTTCAAGAATTTTAATGAAATGAATATGCCCCACAGAATCCAAGCAACTCATCATGAGAATGACGCATAAATATGGAGCTGACGGTGTATTGCTCAACATGAAGGGACAATTCAAGATTGGGAAATCGAAATAGCCCCTTCTGTCATACATGTTGGTGCACAGGCCCCTTACATATTGAGTTTCCATGCATATATGCAGATGGGACAATGGATATGGTTCCTCAGCTTTGTTGTTTGATTTCCGATGATAGATGAGGTGTCAATTCTCGATTATCTTGGTACTGTTGAATGATCTATATATTTGAATGAATTGGCAACGGGTCCCATCTCTGACTGTATTAAACAATTCCGTTTCTTGCGAGACCCCTTCAGTTAGGAGGTGGGCCATGGGGATACCGACTACCACCTCAGTAACCTGCATATCTCCCTCCAAGATGAAGTCCACACTCTGTAATATTACCCTAATGCTATCCATGCATTATTATCTGTTAACCCACATTGCACGGTTTGACATATTTCCCCCAAGATGAAGTCCACACTCTGTAATATTACCCCAATGCTATCCATGCATTATTATCTATTAACCCACATTGCACGGTTTGATATATATCCCCCAAGATGAAGTCCACACACCGTAATATTACCCTAATGCTATCCATGCATTATTATCTATTAACCCACATTGCACGGTTTGATATATTTCCACCAAGATGAAGTCCACACTCTGTAATATTACCCTAATACTATCCATGCATTATTATCTATTAACCCACATTGCACGGTTTGATATATTTCCCCAAAGATGAAGTCCACACTCTGTAATATTACCCTAATGCTAACCATGCATTATTATCTGTTAACCCGCATTGCACGGTTTGATATATTTCCACCAAGATGAAGTCCACACACCGTAATATTACCCTAATGCTTTCCATGCATTATTATCTATTAACCCACATTGCACGGTTTGATATATTTCCCTCAAGATGAAGTCCACACTCTGTAATATTACCCTAATGCTATCCATGCATTATCATCTATCAACCCACATTGCACGGTTTGATATATTTCCCCAAGATGAAGTCCACACACCGTAATATTACCCTAATACTATCCATGCATTATCAACTATTAACCCACTTGCACGGTTTGATATATATCCCCCAAGATGAAGTCCTCACACCGTAATATTACCCTAATGCTATCTATGCATTATTATCTATTAACCCACATTACACGGTTTGGTATATTTCCTCCAACCGTTTAATGGTTTAATGGCCTGAGTTGTAGTTTATATATTTTACCCAAAATATTATTTTGTTTTCGTGTTCTTGCTTTCAAAAAGGGCCACCATGAAGATTTGCAGACATAAGGAAAGCGGCAACACGACATATATCGCATGGTGATGGGGATACAGTAAGGCAAGGCTGCTGCCATAACGGTAGTGTAGTCCTTGCTGGGTACAGTAAAGTGAAGTTGAGAGCGTGTATTGTTACCATCTGTCTGTTCTCCAAACTCTTAGATACTCCCGGTGTAGGAAACATTATGCCTTGGTTGGTAATCAGGGCATTTGCGAATTTGCACAATTCACAATGTTTTAGTCCAGGTGAACGGGGTTAGTGATTACTTCAATATATATTTCTTTTTAATCTCGAAAAGAATCAAATGGGTAGTTTCGTAACATGCTCAGAAGCGCCTTGTTTGAACAGTTCCAACCGGAGCCCGAACACCAGAACAACATCTGATTTCAAATAACCCATTTGACCCGCTGGACTCCCTAAGTGTAAGTACTAAAGAGAATGGATTAACTGTGTGTATACAAGAATTAAAGGTATTTTGTATTTGAACGAGAAATAGACGTGGATCCATGTTACAAAAGGGTGTCTATATTCTGGTCCGGATCGATACAGTTTACTGCAACCCAGTCTACTTACCACTTAGACAAGGGCCAGTCGGACCATCAAAGCAAGCTAACATTCTATACCGTCATTCAATTTGGCTGTCATTCAATCCAATGATGCAATTTTAGATGACTTCCTCTTAGGATTTTGTACATTGATTGATCAGGGGCATTTCTTCACGCAGGAGACTCTCTCCTGTCTCGATTTGGACTTCTACAAATGGCTTCACTCTGAGAAGAGCTGTCGCCATTAAGCATACAGAATAGTTGTTGTAGAGATGTTATTTGTTATTTTACTGTTCGTGGCGCATGCTGCTCGCTGTAGGTCAAGAGTTCGCAGTCAATATATTTTATTTTATTTTTTTTATCATTATTATTTGATTTTGATTTTATTTATCATTATTATTATTATGTTTTACAGATTAAAGATGAAAATGCAGCAGAGAGGGTTCGGGTGATCCTGGCACAGTCAGGCTGGTAAGGCTCATGATCAGCTCAGGGCCCACGCCCCCTCTACACGCTGCCCACACAGTAAATGGGACTTCTCCCAGGAAACACTGCCTAGTGGAACCCACCAAGAACTTTCCGGAGAATATGAAGGATCCCCAACACTGCAGCATTCTGCATTACCCAGAGTGTCAGAAGGGCTGTGCTCCCGGTGGAG
>VKKT01000163.1:198768-218716 GCA_008038995.1 Haliotis laevigata
AACATAAGGATTGGACTCTGAGGTCATGACAGACGGGCTCAATAAAAGTAACAAGGATTGGATTCTGGGGTCCTGACAGACTGGCTCAATAAAAGAATTGGTTTGAATTGTTTTAAATGGATACTGAAAAGCAAATTAATATATTTTCAAAGATTGAATGTATAGAATATCCATCGTGTATGTATTGTGCAATATTTTGTATTGTTATAGGTTTAAAGTATTCTTTTCATAAAATACTAGTAACTTAAGATAGTTCCAATTGAAAATTAAGCATATTTTGAAATCAACTGATATGTACAGTTTCTTTTGCTCCTGAGTATACATAACACGGTGTCCGTCAGATCACGCCAACGCTAAACTGTTACACGTATTTTAAAAGATTTTCACAATATGTGGCCATTATTACTGTTGTAATTTCACTTCGTGACTGTGCATTATGTCATAAAACGCAAGGAAATAAAGTTTACACCCACGGCTAATGGTGAAACAAACCAGAAGTTGTAATTCTGATGTAACTCATGTCACGGAGATGACTGTTTTCTTTGTGTTTCAGAGTAATAACGTTTTGTTAATGTTTGAAATATTTGGTTCAAGTTCAGTTTTTATACTTTCGTTTTCCGCCGCAGTGTGTTTGAAGTCAAGAATGTTCCAATGCAAAGATGTAAACCGCCCGTCTTGTGGAGGTATGGCACATGCAGTGGAATTTAATATAAACAACTAATGGTTTAGGATTTATATGATTGGTTTGCTCTTTAAACGTATTCCACGTGAGACGCTACAATCTTGTTACCTAACTGGTATTGACCCCAGATGTGTGGGTATTGTTACGCTTTATAGATTTCTCCAGGCTTTCCCACTCTCACTTGAGTATACATGTATCTACGATAATTAGTTTTGAAATGGAGAGAGTGACATTTCATCCCTGTCTTTGACTATAACAGAATACAGCGGTCTAGGAGTAATACCATACACTTGGGCAAATCATGTTGGCATTAACGTGGGTTCAGATAGCATTTTAGAACCATTTCATCAAAACTATTTGACACTGAATTACATTTGGAGCCCACCTGTATAACAGGTATGCCGAGGATACGAGTTGCTGACCAGCATAGTAATAGTACCGCGGTACCTCTACACTCAGTGGGTGGTTTCACTTGTCTCCAAATGTTTTTGTGTGTAGACTTCTAGTAGATGTGTGGATGTCTCCTCGTGCAACATGCACTGCAAGTTACTGACACGGCACAACGTCATTGCCACATACTGTCACAGACATTTGGAGTGGGGCAAATGGTTATTGCCACATATTGACACAGACATGTGGAGTGGGGTGCATGGTTATTGCCACATATTGACACAGAATTTAGTGTATGGCACATGGTTATTGCCACATATTGACACAGACATTTGGAGTGGGGAACATGGTTATTGCCACATATTGACACAGACATGTGGAGTGGGGCAAATGGTTATTGCCATATATTGACACAGAATTTTGTGTGGGGCACATGCATATGGTTATTGCCACATATTGACACAGAATTTAATGTAGGGCACATCATTATTGCCACATGTTGACACAGACATGTGGAGTGGGGCACATGGTTATTGCGACACATTCACACAGAATTTGGTGGAGGATGCATCGTTATTGCCACATATTGACACATACATGTCGAGTGGGGTGCATGGTTATTGCCACATATTGACAGAGAATTTGGTGTAGGGCACATGGTTATTGCCACATATTGACAGAGAATTTAATTTAGGGAACATCGTTATTGCCACATTTTGACGCAGAATGTCATGTAGGGCACATCATTATTGCCACATACTGACACAGACATTTTCCGCAGGGCACATCGTTATTACCACATATTGACACAGACATTTGCTGCAGGGCACATCATTATTGACACATATTGACACAGACATTTGCTGCAGGGCACATCGTCATTGCCACATATTGACACAGGCATTTAATATAGGGCACATCGTTATCGCCACATATTGACACAGACATTTGATACAGGGCACATCGTTATTGCCACATATTGACACAGGCATTTGCTGCAGGGCACATCGTTGTTGCCACATATTGACAGACTTTTGGTGTAGGGCACATCGTTATTGCCACATATTGTCACAGCCATTTGTTGTAGGTCCTACAAGATATTGCCACATAATGTCACAGCCAGTTGGTGTAGGGCACATCATTATTGCCACATATTCCCATCAGACATTTGGTGTAGGGCACAACCTTATTGCGAAGTGTCATCAGACATCAAAATAAGTAAGGATATTCACTAAAGAGGTGTCACAACAACTGACATTTTATATACTTAATGAGATATAGACAGTTTAACAGTGTGACTCATCTGTGTTTTGTATTAGTCGCTGAACGTCAGATGACAAAAGATGTTTTGATCTCTTCTTCTTTGAGAGGCATGGATGATCAACTTTTTTATTGCTCTCACAGCAATAAAGACGTTGTTCATCCATATTGTTATCCTTCCTTATTTTTGAGATCATTGACCAAAGCGCCCAACTGTTCACCAAGTGCCAATGTCAAAGAGTTTCCTATTTATCAAATTAGGGTTATATGTCTACTTACAGACCAGTTACTGGGGATATACCGTAGCTGGCGCAAGAGTGCATACCACCAGTGTTAGATGGTCCTAGCAGTGCCCGTGGCCGGCGTACCCAGAACCTATTCCCCAAATGGCAAAACGTATAGTCCACGAGACCACACACTAATGAGGGCTGTGTTCAAGACTGTGGTGACTTCATGTTTCTACATGTGGTCAACTCTGGAAAGTTAAGTCTGACTAACACGCAATAGAGGTTAGATGACCCTCGGGCATCCCACTGACCCACTGATAGCCTCTTGTCTGGCTTGAGCCAGGTCTGGAATTAGTCGTTCTAAATCTGCCGGAAGCCTTGTACAGCTGCCGTAATGGGCGGCAAATAGCAACAGTTTGCCACATGTGCTGTACCCAAAGGCCTCCTGTTTCAATCAGCAATCGGCCATCCAGGCCAGCCATGCAGCGACAAAACTATGCTGCACAGTGTACACCTTCAGTGCGACTTTCTAACAGTCGTAACAGACCATCCTCGTCGTTCCGGTTTCGGCAACACAAGCATCTAATACCATCAAACTAAGTCGAACTTCCCTCTGAATTGCTTCTATTTCTGCAGCAGTGTATTTACACGTCCAACTATATATATCGTCGTCCTAAAGTGTACAGATTAAGTGCACAATAATCACTTGTTTTAATTTAGTAACAGGTATATTTATACAATTCTTATCTCTCTTCATATTACGCTCGGGGAAGTTTATTAACACAAACACAGACACAAAGAAGCACACATCCGCACTAAACAGTTAAACATTGTGTCTCACTCGGAATATATAGATATGCAAATAAGGAATCGGACATTAAGGACACCTGTTAAAGAGATTTCACAGAGTGCTTTCATAACATCATTGACGTCTAGGTTACTGTCAGTTCAAACAATCATCTGTGACACATCGTCATTCTCAGCCTGAAGTCAATATTTCTTTTGGGGTTTTTTAAAGAGCAAACAATCACTTGTTTCTAATGAATGTACGGTAGCTAACGATTCCAGATTCCAGTGACACCGTGTTCCAGTAGCCCTACTGAGTGTCAATGCCATGGGGTTTTATGTGAGCGCTTCTCTGAGGACGACTGGGATTTAAACGATGTTTACACACTTCGTCCCTGTACAGCCAACAAATTAATAACAATCCAGACTTCCAGACTAGCTCAGATATCATCTTGGCGTTCTAGCTGAATTCCCCGCAGTGTACCGTAATTACATACCTTGATTCATCTGAACAGTAAATAGACACGGAGGAGAATATTCAGAGTCGACAGATTCCACTGGGCTTTCAAGGTAAAACTGTGGTGAATATTGTATGAGTGGATACTGAAATCAGTTTGGACACATGAGTTGCGTTTTCTTGTTTTTAAGCGGATTACGGGTTAGAATAGATCCCCTTGCTGTTCGTATCTGAGCAAGTTAACGTTTGGTCTGGCGTACACACGGTAACACACAGGTCTTCGTGAGTTCCTGGTATGTTGCAGGCAAGTTTATAATAAAACCACATGTTCTCATTGTATTGCACGTTATGTCGTTGGTTTGATCCCCAATGTTTGTATATAATGCAACTCCATGTGTCGAAGCTTTGAGGTCATTGAAACATATCGCCTTTTCGCCAACGTAATGGAATGACGTTGTGATACGTCATTTTTACGTCGCTACAAGGTTAAAGTTGTTTATGCTTATGTATTTTACGTTGTCTTAACGTTCTATTTAACGTTAGTTGTTGAATAGTGTTCCCAGTAGTGAACAGTACATAAGAAACACAGCAGAAATTCACTTCAATGTTTATTCGTCAATGTTGTTTTGGTCCTGTGTTTTTTAAAGCTAAAGTTGAATAGTGAAGAATCAAAAAGTGAATCTTAGAGTGAAATGTTTTACAGAACAACAACTGATAAGAAACGTTATAAAATGACGTAATACTAACGTTGTGACAACGTAGTGTCATGGCGTTACCAATCTACAACATTCCCACAACGTTGTGTGTTAGCTGGCCTGATACCGTTTCAAAATCATTTCCATCAATTAATCATCTCTTGTTTGTTTAATTTATATCCACCATCAAATATGGGGACATACTTTCTATTGCATGTGAATTTATGATACAAGGGTGTAAAATTATATCGCAGTGCTGAAGTAAGTATCCATATATGATCACCCCATTAAGCCACAGTATGTAACACGCACCTGCAGCACATATATTACTTCAATTGTAAACCAAGACCCTGTTTATCATTAATTGCCTTCATTTATTATGTAACCTGTAAATTTTAACACATTGCGATTACGTTGTAACCTAGTTATCGGAACAAAATCGGTTTACGAGTTAATGAAATAAGGCCATACTCCCTGAGAGGATCCATTATTGATTTGGTGAGCTCCTTACAGCAACAGATGACCAAGAGGGACAAGCTGATGACCAGGAGATGCCGTGCCGCGGAGCCTAATCATGGGTAAAGTATTCTTGGATTGGGCCTGATGAACACCTATAGCCGTGAGTCCAGTAACCTCAGTAGGCAGCTCAAACAACGTCGTGATGACCTACCGTCACAGACATCAGTATAAACCTTCCAGATCAACTGTCATGAGGATTCGTCACGTGAATAATATGAATTACGTGACCAAAGACATTTCAAACCGCTTTTCTGTCTGTTACTAGAACTGGGATCTGTAACATATTATATTTGATATTACATTTTCTTAGTAAAGTACAGAATCTTAAATATGCTGATCAATATATCAAAACCGAAAAGGTGTTGTTGTGGGCTTCTGGGTTGGAAGTGGGTATGACAAATGACAAATGTATGTGGTGGTATAATGTGTTTTTTCATACTAATGACACCAGAATCCCAAGGATGACTCTGGGATTCGAACCAACCTTTATAAGACCTTGACATGCCGAGGAGACCTAACTCAGAACACCTTTTACGGGGTCTTAGATGAGTGTCCAAAGCGTGGCCTCGATCTTATGAGAACATCGTCATGACCTGATGATCCAGATGAAGACTTGTTTATTGTACAGAAGAAGATTTGACGTGTGTGATATTATTCACCACGGAGTCAGTTCGGTTGCCAGTTTATGGTGAACAAAAACGTTATGACTCATGTTGTATTTTTATATGTGAAATAAGTTTTGTGGGCTCAGTATTCACAACCAAAACATATCTCACAAATATTCAGGATAGCTGATTCGGTTTTTGTCGATAACCAGGCCAGTCGCCTTGGATCACATTACCATTACATACGTATATATGTGTATGTTCTTATATGTTGGAGAAATAAGGTTTGACGAAAGTGGCGCCATTTATAGATTTTTTGTATAAATGGGAAAGAATATATCACAATATCTGTGCTCACCGCGTGTTCTGTTGAATGTCATCCATTTGAAACTTGCTTGTATGTAACATAACGAAAAGATGACGGCGTTTGATAAAAACGAGATGCAGATTACCAGAGCAGCACATTTATAGTTAAATCTGAGGCAGGTTGAGAAGACGAACACAGGTGCTTGAGTGTCGGTAACAGTTTTGGTGGATGTTATCCAGAACTGATCTTCAAATCAGTGCCACCTATTGAAGAACTGGGCCACGTTCTACTAACCTACCTCAGCGCTGCGTTCATTATAAAGTATATACAGTTTTTGTGCGATTCTCGTGATGGCTTAATGGAACGTTGTTGCATGTAACCCGGATGTAAATATAGAATTGTAGATGCATAAGATAGTGATTCCAAAACTGTTTCTCAATGGACCTAGGGGCGGTGGGGTAGCTATATGGCGGCGGTCTGTAAATAATCGAGTCTGGACCAGATAACCCAGTGATCAGCATCATGAGCAGCTATCTACGCATTATGCGTATAGTGTTGGGTTAGTTCTGATAGGGAGGAGCATGGAACACAGGTGTAGAGACCGGCGTAAATACCGAATACCCTATCATGATCCAAGGTAAGTCAGTTAGTGAGGTCGGTTTTACGCCACCGTTGGAAATATTCGAGCAAAATGACTGAGGGGGACAATAAGGAAGGACCTAAGGGCACGGCGAGTGAACGCTTTACCCACTAGGCTAACCAATGCACCATAACGTTTGCAATGACTACTTTGTTCAGTATTATGATAAGTTGTCTATCATTGTCTTTGACAACATTATAAATAGAGAATAATATCTTCGACACTCTTCTGAAACATCAGTATACCTGTTGATTGTATTAGCAGGAATTCTGAAACCCTTGAAAGATTAAAACACCCGAAACATCGACGGCTGTTGAATGTGTTCAAAGTTACCTCTTTCTCCATTCAGAGTGGCAGGATTCGCTCACCTACCTCCCGAACACCTGGTGTTTTCATGTTTAGTCATCCGTAAATTAGGGGATAACTGTACTGTGTTTGACGAATTGGGGACGTGTAGCGGTGGTTATATAGCCGCAAATTTAGTTATATCCGCGACATGTAAGCATTGACCAATCAGAACTCGTGTTACATACTAATCAGAATTAGAATGTTAAATTCACTATATTGTACTTCTATTTGACGATATCTTTTGATTTGGCTGACAAGACCTCGAAGCTTTGATCGGTGTAGGTAACGCGGATGTCAATAAGACAGTACACCACAGGCTAACTATCTGACGACATGGCTCCCTAGTTGAGTTGAGTTGGGTTGAGTTGCTCTTGAGTACTGAATACATTATATAGGAGAAGGTGTGTTCATTTGTAAAATTCATACCTGTGTGCTTTAGTAAATAACATTTTCAAGCACAGTTTTTTTTTTAAAATTAACATGTACTCATATTATAAAAGACATTCCCATGAACAGTGTTATTCAATGTTTTTACAGAACTATCGTATGTATTTACTCGTGTATCAGTCAGAACCTTCTTGAACTAAAAGTCGATTGAATAACTATTGAAATTTAAAATATCGGATGTTTAAGAAATGTTATCGGATGTTTCATTTTGCCTTGTCCTGTCAGTTCCGAGTGTATTTTTTGTCAAATTATAATGGTCAGATGTTATGGCTTGTGATTTATGCATGATGTTTCAAAAGAAACTGGAGATGTAGACCGACTTTCGCGACACACGACGTTATTATTGGGTTATTTTACATTTTGTGTCTGGAAGTAAAAGGTCGGAACATGTCTCCCTCACACCGTGCTGTAGATCACCAGGTAACCAAAGGGCGCCCCTTTTAAGCCAGTGTCATAATAGTGTCAAGTACGGCTCTTACATGATTACCCATAACAGACGACTTATTTATTTCACATCGGAACACAGATTCTATCTAGTTCTCCTCCATTATGTTTAATGTTTTGTCTGTGTGTGTCATATTCATCTACAAAATTGTGGACAAATGCCGATATTCTTGGTGATAGTTTGCCTCATTGACTCAAAATGTTGCTCCCTAATGGATACCTTTGGACATTTAGTTCTTAAGTGATGGAAGATGCTTCCCAATATGACACTGGTATCAGGGAAGTAGCGCCTGGTATGCAGTGTTACATACCACTTTGGTATGCTCCAAAGTGAGTGAGTTTAACACAGACAGCCCTGTCTGCCGGATACATCATGATGTATCAGTAGAGTGTATAAAGAACGCTTGGAGCGACTCATTCCTCCTTCGTTCATCACTAGCGGTGACACGATGCCAACACACCCAGAAACAGCTCGGACCGCGATTTGAACCCACAGTCATCCGTTTGTGACACGCCTTAGGGACTGGCATATCCCAGTTAGTGTGGAGGGAAGTTCCATTTTGATGCATCGGTGACAAAACTGATGTCCTGATGCAATTCCCTATTTTGGGACAGGACACGCTCGTCTCTCCGCGAACACCTGGTGTTTATGACGGGTGCCACCGTTGGGGCAGGACACACTCGTCTCTCCGCGAACACCTGGTGTTTATGACGGGTGCCACCGTTGGGGCAGGACACGCTCGTCTCTCCGCGAACACCTGGTGTTTATGACGGGTGCCACCCTTGGGGCAGGACACGCTCGTCTTTCCGAGAACACCTGGCCCCGATTTCTCAAAACAAACTTAAGTTTTTACTCAAATTTCAAACTGAGTTTGACAATTTGAAACATCTGAATTTTTATCTCAACTGCATTTTTAAAATAGAAAAGCCCAAACAACTCAAGTAATCTATCCACCAAACTCAAATTGTCTCTTATGTTTAAGTTTAATATCGATTTCAGTTCAATCTGGGAAATGCATTTTCTCAAATTTGAGTTAAAAATCTAACTTAAGTCAAAACTCAGACTTAAGTTTGTTTCGAGAAATCGGGGCCTGGTATCATCACTATTTGATAGTCATTCATAAACACATGCTCTGTCATCGTACCGCATGGTGTCAATCACTGGATTGTCTGGTTCAGACCCGATTTTTTACAAACCACATTGTAGAAAAGTAATACTGCTGAAACAAACACGTACTCATGATATAGTAACAAATGTACAATCGTCTCTCTCTGCTTTTGGCAAAGATTTCTTATAAATGTGGAAAGGGTTTTGTCGGTTCTATTTATATGTATGTGAAGTGAAGTTTGTTTGCGACATTTGTACTGGTTACCTCCTGTTACCCTAGTCAGACTAATGGTGTCATTCTCACTATCTCTGTCAGTTTAAACGGGTGTTGACGCATGTTCCAATCAGATTGTGTATTTTATCATTAGCACATGTTCACACATTTTGTGTGACTTGATCATTTAGTTTTGTGTGATGATATTATGTTTCTCGGCACCGAACCTATTATTGTTGCTTTCGAAATATTCTGAGTGATTGAGCAATACCAAGGCGACGGACGCCAGAAATGGGCTTCACACATTGTGCCCATTTGGGTATTCGAACCCGGGACTTCGGCGTGACGAGCAAACTCGGGCTGCCCCACCGTCCCTCGAAAAATTATGCTAAACGCTTAAAACCTGCATCACTGTCCTCGCCCAGTTGGCTGAGATAGTTTTGTAAGCAATATACTGTTCACAGCGACATTAGATCATACTCACTTATACTGACCTTATCGTACTACATAAACAAGATTGCTCACTATAAGCTGGCTGACACGCGTCCCGCATAGCCCGATATTAAATCACGAGGATAAGTTCAACTAGCCCTATTTATCGAACATGTCTAACAGAAAAAATATGTTGGTGTGAAAAACGTTGGGTACACTGAGACGAAGATGACAGGGTCTTGCACTCGACTGGGAGCAAGAATCGATTTGTCTGTCAACAGCTAAATGGATTTGATGCCCGGTGTGGAGACTAAGCACTAGTCAGGATTGGTGCAGGGTGTAGGGTGTAGGGTGTAGGGTGCAGGGTGCAGGGTGCAGGCTGTAGGGTGTAGGGTGCAGGCTGTAGGGTGCAGGGTGCAGGCTGTAGTGTGTAGGGTGTAGGGGGCAGGCTGTAGGGTGTAGGGTGCAGGCTGTAGGGTGCAGGGTGCAGGCTGCAGGGTGCAGGGTGTAGGTGTAGGGTGCAGGGTGTAGTGTGTAGGCTGCAGGGTTCAGGTTGCAGGGTTCAGGTTGCAGACTGTAGGTTGTAGGGTGCAGGGTGTAGGTTGGAGGGTGTAGGTTGTAGGGTGCAGGGTGTAGGTTGCAGACTGTAGGTTGTAGGGTGCAGGGTGTAGGTTGGAGGGTGTAGGTTGTAGGGTGCAGGGTGTAGGTTGGAGGGTGTAGGTTGTAGGGTGCAGGTTGGAGGGTGTAGGTTGGAGGATGTAGGTTGTAGGGTGCAGGGTGTAGGTTGCAGGGTGTAGGTTGTAGGGTGCAGGGTGTAGGTTGGAGGGTGTTGGTTGTAGGGTGCAGGTTGTAGGTTGGAGGGTGTAGGTTGTGGGTGCAGGTTGGAGGGTGTAGGTTGTAGGGTGTAGGTTGTAGGGTGCAGGGTTTAGGTTGCAGGGAGTAGGGTGTAGGGTGTAGGTTGGAGGGTGTAGGTTGTAGGGTGCAGGTTGTAGGGTGCAGGGTGTAGTTTGTAGGCTGCAGGGTTCAGGTTGCAGGTTGTAGGGTGCAGGTGTAGGTTGGAGGGTGTAGGTTTTAGGGTGCAGGGTGTAGGGGGCAGGGTGTAGGTGTAGGGTGAAGAGTGTAGGGTGCAGGGTGTAGGTGTAGGTGTAGGGTGTAGGTGTAGGGCGTAGGGTGCAGACAGTAGATATTGGGATTTCCACCACTCCTCAGTGAGGGACTGAGTGATTGAAGGAGAGAGGTAGGCAGGGAAGGTGTATGAATTTTGGTGATTGCGTGGACGGTGTTTTGTATTCCATGATCACCAATGCTGTTTTTAATGACTCGAATCTGGACGAGGCGGACCAGCGTGAAAAAAGACACACTTTAGTGGACAAGCAAACGTCTTCCCTGGCGTCCCCATCGGAAATTAGACGCTGAATTACTTCCAACCGCATTACATATCACCAAGCGCATCGAGCTACGCCTTTGAACAGTCATCTATTGTCTGTCTCACAGTCCATGAACCACATAATTTCCCTGCTTCCGCACCCTTGCTTGCAATGAGAAAGCCCTACATGAAGCAAGTCTAGATTTCCCCAGGTTCAGGAATCCCAACTCACTGGGCTCCTTTTCAATTAAGTGGGTTTATTTGTTACTATCAGTATTATATATATTCAGGGACTAAGCGTTAGTCTAGGCCATCTACACTGATGCTACTTCACAGCTGTTGCAGTTTATGGTAACAAAAGAAGATGGTAACTTGAACAAGAACCACAGGTACGCATGGTACAGGTAACTGCGTCAATCATTAAGGTTAGGCCACCATACACCTTTTCAACATTTAGTTTTGCTCAAGAATCTTATGACGCTCTTTGAACTGTAGAAGAAGGAGCTGTAGACAACTGAGGCTCAAGCAGCTGGGATATTGCTGTTGGAAGATGATGGCGTCCCTCTTGTGATGCAGGTATGGGGTATTTGGTCTTTGTCAATCGTTATGCATCGATCTGAATAAGACTAATTCACTAAAGATATGTTCCAATAGATGACATTTAGATTCTTCAGTGGACACAAAGAACAAATCATGAGGCATCTTCCACTGGTTATCTCATCATGGACCAGGTCACCATATTGATGACATGATTTATTTCACCATATTGATGACATGATTTATTTCACCATATTGATGACATGATTTATTTCACCATATTGATGACATGATTTATTTCACCTTTTCGCGCACACCTGGTATCATCTCTAATCCATCATGATTCATAAACACATGGTCTGTCATCGTACCGCATGGTGATAATCACTGGATTGTCTGGTCCAGACTCGATTTGTTTACACACAACATCATACAGCTGTAATCATGACTGTACAGTCGACTCTGCTTTTAGCAAACTTTTCTTATGAATGTGGAAAGGGTTTTGTCGCTTCCAGTCACACCCACCCTGGAAGCCCAAATTGTGATATTGCTTGAATATCGGTTACATAAGTCACTCACTCACACAATCATTAAAGAACCAGAAGTATAACTCCAACTCTGCATGTTTAAGACCAAATAACGCAGGGAAATCAGTTTGGTCACAGATGTTTTGTACAATGTTTAATGTTAATAAAATTCGACTAGTGCAAGCAGAATTTGAGACAGAGTTCTGGATTAAAAAATATTCCAACTCAGCACATCTCCGTCACACTATTAGGTCATCAACTGTTAGCAATGTGTCGGACAGTAAACGATGTTCAAGGTAATAATCTACTGGTTAAACTAAATGAAATATACACTTCACAGCGCCATATTTTACCATTTTTCACAGAACCAGCGTGGTATTTATTAACACCGGTAGTAGAAGTGACAGGTGCAGGGCGAGATTTATGGCAAAACATAATTCTGAAACAGCTACTTAGGGATGTTGTACATCGGAGACTTAACGACATGCTGTCATTAGCCGTTGCTGTCTGCGCCGTTTTCGCTCCTTGTGCCTATAGTTAAATCAGTAGCTTAGCATGTTCACAGTCCACAACACGCACTCGGTGCCCGATGCCATTCTCCAAGTTCACTGACAATTGTAGGTGAATATTTACCTCCTAAAAACACACTTTGAGAGGTTTAGAGATGTTTTGTGAACCAAAAGGCTGGAATACGTCAGACTAAAGGTAAACAGGTTTTCATAGGTCAATATTTCTCATAGTTATTTGTTTAATGGGAAGATACGTCCTCACGCTGTCTGTTGCACTGGCTGTTTTGGGGATATCCCTCCGTTCTTTGAAGTTGCGGTTGATGCCAAATGTGGTCATATATATATATTTGGCTAATAGCCTTACAAGAGGTTTGTATTTATTTAGACAGAATCTCATGTCTGCCATAACAAACAATCTGACAGGACCAATCTGACAGGACAATCAACACATTTCGTATTTCTAGTTATTTATAGATAATGTATCTGGCCACAAGAACTATTACATAAAATGCATTCCACCATGGTGACGTTTCTTAATCGAAAAGAATGAATACACATTAAAATAATAAATACTGGGGAATTCGTTCTGGACAATGTAATAAGGGAATGACTTTTCAAATCAGTGAAGTGCAGCTGTATCTACATTTCACGGAAGGGTGAGCGAGTGAGTTAATATAATCGGCAATGCCTCGGTAATTTCGTGACGAAAACAATTTATACAATAAAGATTTTGAACATTTTGAAGAGTAAACCCTGTCGACGATGGACAGTAAAAGTACTAGAGTATCACAGATATGAATATAAACCTAGCATGTAATGCTAAAACATTTTAAGTAAAGAAGACAATACAATAAAAAACACGGGCTATGCATCGCCAACAACTGAAGGTAGATCACCATACTAATTTCACTGAAGACCTTGGGAACCCATATACATGTATAAATGTGTTGTACGGTTTGTTGAACTAAATGCCAGGGATTTGCTACAGTTCTATCTGACCAAACAATAGCTGAATTTTATTAGCAAGGTGTTCATTGGAAATAATCGACATTTGGAGAATATCATTGTTCTATTAAGAATTGACTACAATATTGTTTGTCGTTTATGGAAGTATTAACATTAAACCTGTGCGTGATCTGTGTAAATAAACGTAGCTGACACCAAACTCGCTAGGTTATATATTTACACCCCCATAAACAAAACATTCTTTATAATAAATGTCAAAAATAATAACTTCAACACCAGGAACATGTAGGCAACAACATGAAATAAAGTACTTTGGTCGACGGCCAAGCACAAGTCGGTTTGTAATTCTTTTCTGTGATGGGAACATAAACACGAATGTTTCCAGTTGTTTAGCCAATCAAACCGGTCTATATATGTAAGAAACTCAATTTATTGGTATATATAGGACACTAAAGGTGTTATTTCTCTATATATGTAAGACACTTAAGTTGTTTCTGATCTATATTTGTAAGACACTTAAGTTGTTACAGATATATGCAGGGCACTCAAGTTGTTATTGGCCTATATTTATAAGATACTTAAGTTATCAAAACGTTTTTGTACAATAACAAGGACGGGAATCGCTGTAGGACATGCCTACCCTTTCCGCCAACGCCTCGTGCCATCACTGATTTTCAATGATCGATTCAAATAATTTTCACAGCTACTTGTCCCTTTACACTAAGCGGAATTTGTTTTTGAGGATAGTCAAGACTGGGTATTCTGTTGCACTGAAGTTCTATATCTATATATGTAAAACTCTCAGCTTGATGTATGTCACTGTGAGTGACGGATGGTGTTAAGTCAGAGCATTAAACACGAAAGTACGTTGGTATAGACACCTGATTTTGAAGTGAATATGGACATTGTTCTTAAACGTGGTATAACAACTCTGAACACCTTTACGGCGATATGAGATTAGTATGCAAAACGTAGCCTTGATCATCAAAACCATGACGAGATGACGAATTCGTTGAGGTCCTTTGTTGTTTGCACAGACTTTGATTTGACGTTTGTGGTATTGTGCATCATGGAATCAGTTTGGTTGTCAATTTATATCAGCTAAATATTGAGGATACCCAACCAATCCAATTGTCCTGAAACGTATTTGACATCAAGCTCGCTAGGTTATATATTTACACCCCCATAAACAAAACATTCTTTATAATAGATGTAAAAAATAATAACTTCAACACCAGGAAGATGTTGGCAACAACATGAAATAAGGCACTTTGGTCGACGGCCAAGCACAAGTCGGTTTGTAATTCTTTCCTGTTATGGGAACATAAACACGAATGTTTACAGTTGTTTAGCAAATCAAACTGGTCTATATATGTAAGAAACTTAATTTATTGGTATATATAGGACATATATATGTGGTCCTGAATCACATAACATACCTACGTGCACGTTGGACCTTGAACTGATGACCGAAATGGTAACCTTGAAGTCCAACATCAAGATAGCGCCGTGATGTTCAGCCTGATATACAATTAATCCAAACACTTTTTCTGGAAAAGAGATGCTTGTCCAAACAGCCCACCCCGAGCTGTAACGAGTTCAACAGGCACATGAGACTATCCGAGAATGGTTATCTGGTGCCAGAAGACATCGGGACAAGTTCCTATCTAACCATCAGCGTCAATTAAAGATTCATTTTTTCACCAAACGGCAAGAACATATCGGCATTATCGGTGCTCGCCACGTGTTCTGCAACGAGGTTACATGTCATTCATTTGAAACTTGCTGGTATGTAAGTAAAGGAACAGATCACCGTGTTTACGATAAAAATGAGATGCAGATTACCAGAGCAGCACATTTATAGTTAAATCTGAGGCAGGAAGAGAAGACGAACACAGGTGCTTGAGTGTCGGTAACAGTTTTGGTGGATGTTATCCAGAACTGATCTTCAAATCAGTGCCACATATTAAAGAACCGGGTCTCGTTCCACTAACCGATCTTACCGCTGCATCTATTATAAAGTTCACACAGTGGTTACGATCGTGATGGAACGTTGTTTAGGGATGCAGATATACGACTATTATATTACATGCATTGAAGAATTATAGGACTGTTATCAAGCATTACCAGTTGCATTGTAAAGGACAACTTCAGCAATAATTCAGCTCATTTACTCGAGTATTACTCAAAAGCTCGAGTCACAATCGACCCCGCTCGGCTCCACTCGACTAAATCCGATTTCAACATTATCTTCTGCAATTATGGAGTCGTGATATGACATTAATTCATGGTGACCTCTGACAAATATGACCCTGAAGCTTATAGTTCGTGAAACATGACGAACAGTACGATTTTAATAGTTTCTGTAAGATTTATGACCATCGGCAAGTTGTGTTCTTTTTTCATGTAATAGTCAATTTCAAGAAAGTAGTCCCAAAGTGTCTTCACGTCACGATGAGTGAAGCCTTGTGGAAAATGTGTCAAAGCAAACTGGAAAAAAAATCGTGTCACTTAACACTGGGTGTTTAAGGAACGGTATTGCTTGTTCTTCCCTACTACCAGCCCTGTCATATGTAGATTTGGAGGTTACTATATAGTTTGGCCTGACACCAGGTGCTCATGAATCGGTTGTGCATATTCCTCTCTATCAGTCATGGCATGTCTAGAAGTAGAGGTTACTGTATGGTTTGGCCTGACGCCAGGTGATAAAGAAACGGTAGTGCATGTTCCTCCCTAATACTAACCATGTCATGTCTAGAGATGGAGGTTTCTGTGTGCTTTGGCCTGACACCAGGTGTTAGAGAAACGGTAGTGTATGTTCCTCCCTACTACCATCCATGTTGTGTGAAGAGGTAGAGGTTACTGTATGGTTTGGTATGACACCAGGTGTTCAAGAAACGGTARTGYATGTTCCTCCCCACTACCAGCCATGTTGTGTGTAGAGGTGGAGGTTGCTGTATGGTTTGGTATGACACCAGGTGTTCAAGAAACGATAGTGCATGATCCTCCCTACTACCAGCCATGTGTGTAGAGGTGGAGGTTACTATATGGTTTGATATGACACCAGGTGTTCACGAAACGGTAATGCATGATCCTCCCCACTACCAGCCATATTACGTGTAGACTTGGAAGTTACTGTATGGTTTGGTATGACACCAGATGTTCAAGAAACGATAGTGCATTATCCTCCCTACTACCAGCCATGTGTGTAGAGGTAGAGGTTACTGTATGGTTTGGTATGACACCAGGTGTTCAAGAAACGGTAATGCATGATCCTCCCCACTACCAGCCATGTCGCGTGTGGAGGTAGAGGTCACTATATGGTTTGGCATGTGGCAAAAACACAACCGTCCTAAATGCAGTACACCGCATATGCGTGTGTGTATTAACAGGCCACAGGCCACAAGGAATGCATTACTTCACGATATTGCTCAGCAAATTAAAACTAATGTGTTTTCACTGAAGGCTTTTTGCATACAAGAAGTCGGAAATGAAATCGAAAAGAAAACATGAGGATAGTTAGTGTACAATTCAGTATTGCTCTTAAGCTTTACAGTTTATATGTACATGTGTCATCTTGTACATAGTCATTGTCCTTTGATGCGACCGGTGTAGAGCTGTTGCATCGGGAGCATTTATGTTTATTTGAGTGTCCTTACGTATACATAATTTTTCTTTTAAAATACACGTCTCTAGAAATGTCAGCCTTTATAGTTTAAAACCCATCTGAACTCGTACGACTAAGGTGATCGACCTCAGCCATGAACCAAACGGGATTTATTTATGGGGCACCGGCTCAATAAATACAATTTCCTACCAATGGATAAAGCTCCACAATACTGCGAGAAGAGTCTGAGACTCTGTGCAAGTAGTCGATCCAAGCTATCACTGTCACACGTGCATGTCTGCCGTCTTCGGAATATTTTCTCAGTTGCCTCTGTTAATTGTTATTATTGGTCATGATGGTCAGTTCGTTCAGCTCCATACCATATGTCATTCAGGTTACCATTGTCAGGAATTCATACTAGAACTAGTTCACTAGTTCACGTGGCACATCGCAACACCATCAGATCAATGGCAACCGTCACATAAAATGTCTTTTAAAATAACGCGAACCATTCAAACCATTTATAGAACGATTCTATTTATGCTGCAGGAGGTATTTTAGTAGCTTTGGAATAAGCTGATTGGATAATCTCGTTTTGGATCCAGGCCATACTGATGGGATAACATCGGACCTTAAGTCATTGCGCTAAAGCTTAGTTTAGCATCGTATGTCCTTCAGCTATAGTTTCTGTCTTCTGAATTCATTATTCCATATTGATTTAATTTTGAAATAATTCGAAAACACCATATGTTTAGTACAGGCTTCTGTGCGTTAGTTCATACATAGTGATACAAAGAAATCATGTATATATATTTAAATGTGTTTGCGTGCGTACGTGCGCGTGCGTGCGCGTGTGGTTCAGTTGTCTCACTAATTCGATGCATAGTTTGAAAAACAAGCAACAAAGCGACCCTTTGATCAAGTATGTCCCACTCCTGGCACTGTGTGATGTATAGAGAAGGATATCTGATGAGAGGAAGCAAGTTCGATACACGGTGATAAAGCCCAAGTGTTTTTCAGCCTAAATGTGATTAAGAGTATCGGTCTGGCGTTAAGTACTCGGCCTCATTACTCAGAGACAATGTTTCACACATGGAAATTATAACAACCTCGATCAGAAATGTGTTCCACACCCCGTGTTCTACATCATGAGAGGAACCATTGATTTGGTGGGACCCTTACAGTGATAGATGGCCAAGAGGGCCCGGCCTCTACATTCTCGTAGACTCACTCGTCCACATTAGCAACTGTCCTTGTGTAAGACATGGACACTGGACGCTGAAACTGTCTGGGATCGACCTTATCTCTATCAACTTTATTGTATGAACTTGAAACACTCAGATCGATACTCCAAATGAACGTTGATAATCTTCCATTTATAAAGACACTTAATAGGATCATTTTAGCATAGATAATAGAAGTAACAGCATTATGCCCATTTATCGCTGAAAATAACCGAGTGTGGCTTTGGTGTACACGTTGTGACCCCCAGGCAAAAGCTTTTTGCAATTAGCCATTGACATGTCAGTAAAGTTATTGATGAAGATTTGAATACACGTGTGTGATGCTGAAGGTGTACTTAGTCGCCCCATCATAATATCCTACATTCTCCTTTCAGATGTCGCAGACTGACGTCAGACAAAATCATGCATGTGGTTATATATTCATTATCTATATCTATCTTTTATCTGCAGTGATTCATGGCCAAAATACGGTATCACATGTCAGATAACGTTATACAGTTACAATGAGTCGTGGATGCTTATCCAGTCAATGGCATTGTGTTTGTAATGTATATTCGTGGCTGATAGTTTTACCATCAACAGATTTATTATGAATAACCATCTGTCATAAATAGATCTAAAGTGGGAAATCTCCACCAAGGTAAACAGGAGTTCATGGAAACAACATGTTTATGAATTACGTGTGAAAATGTAAATACATTTCAAGAAATGGATGATTGAGTGAGTGTTTGGATTTACTCCGCTATCAACAATATTCTCCCCAGGACATCAAGAACGGACTTTACATAATGTCACCATGGGAGTTCCAGCAGGAGTCTCTCTCGTAACTACTAAGATCTTTAACCACTAGTGAGTGATACAACCAGGAACAATATCCCATCACATAATCAGTTACTTTACCGAAACTGTGGCAGAAAAGCCTTAACAAGTTTACACAGACCACAGCCATGTTTCCTCTGTAAATGACAGCGTGTCGTTGTTTCCGTGCCGACATAATGTTAGAGACATGTGAGACTTAATATTTTGGGCTATTAATGTCCCCCACGATCGCGTTATGATTGAGATCAGGGCCGTTTTATCAAAGCCAGGAGATGATCACAACCCGAGGATTGGGGGAACTCGTTTAATGGAACCATTGATTTACTTGACTTAATTTGGCCACGGTTTTTGTCTTGCTGTTACTCTGACATATTTCCCTATAATGCCACGGAGACCAGGTTGCACGGCTGCGTTTTGGTGACGATATCTAGAGGCGTAATATCCGGTCGAGGACGTTCTGGAACCATTTAATTATCGAATATCAGGTATTATTATATAGATGAACACGTGCGTTGTAAGAAGGCGGTCGTGTAAACAGGCTTAAAATGACTAAGATATCGATCTGTACTATAAAATATATTTAGAAAACCTTTTTTATAATACAATTACAGTTACAAGAATCATATAAATGAGTTTTAATTTAGTCCATTCAATGATGCATAAAACGTCAACGCCAGAAACAGATATAGTTTGTTCCGTAAAGGTGCCACATCCATCCAACACACAATGCTTGAGTTTATTTTCACTTAAATATTTCTGTAGAATAGGTAACTCTACAATGTACTTATAATAATAAGGTCAACATGTTTGTT
>VKKT01000163.1:412415-424067 GCA_008038995.1 Haliotis laevigata
AATATAAATGGGCTTGTTTGTTACTATCAAAATTATATATATTCAGAGACTAAGCCTTAGTCTGGGAGAATGGTTATCTCCCTTGATCATTGACTTTCCTAGTTGTAGCAACTGATAACTATTACTAACTAAACAGACTTGGTCAAGTGTAGATCAGAAGAGATGCTGATGTATAGAATAATTAGAAATACTTCATCCGTTATTGAAAACTTCTATGTTGTTCTTATTTCCTTACGCCCACATGCCTTGATCCAGCTAAGTAAAAACCATGTAGACTTGTTCTCAATTGAAATGCAAAACTATTAAGTAACAATTTACAACAAAAATGTCGTAGAAATAATATTTGTATGTTTAAAAGCTAAAAATACACATCATATTGGGCACAGACTGAGACATTCTTTGAGTCAACAAATCATGCAGATAACACTCAACCTTTGATCGAGTCTCGAGTATGTGAACACCGGACCTAAATACTGATCACAGCCGACACAGTAACAGGATAGGAAGTAATCTTCACCAGGCAGCACTCGCCTCAACTCAGGTACAGTGAAGTGGTCTCATTGTCACAATTATCATCTAGCCTCGGTAGAGACACAGTAACAAGAAATAATTGTATTACAGAACCATGATTATGTTGAAAGCAAGGATTGTGTTAGATCTGCTTACATCATAAACCTGTCATTTGGTTGGTCATGGTTATATTGCTGACATTGAAAATAATGCCATTTTCTTAAAAACATATTACAGTGAAAGTCATAGAAAGTATGTGACTTAACCTAATACGTCAGTCTGTGCTGGTCCCACCATAACTCTGTCCTGTTTACAGCCAGTGCCCCTCACAGCTATATATAGACTAACGCTTATTCTCTAAATATATATAGTTTTAATTGTAACAAATAAACCCATTAAAATTGAAAAGGTGCCATAGCGTGACCAGAGATTCTGAACCTGAGGAAATCTAGACTTGCTTTATTTAGGGCTTTAGCATCGCAGGGAGGGCTAGACTGTAAGGCAAATAATGTGGTTCAGGGACTGTGAGACAGATTGTGCTATATGGATTGCAAATTAGTTTAGATTCTCAAGCGATTAGAAAATGCTTGTGATGCATGCTTAGTTCTTACCCTGGCTTGGCAGCTGGTTTGTTTATAGTTAAATGATACTGTGTCAAGCCTGGCAATGTGTGAGGTGCAGTAATGTCACCCATATAACAAACAGGATACTATCTACCGGCACAGTGGTGTACTATAACCACCTCATCACCAGCTAGGGGCTAAATAGAGCCTTCCTTCTTCCTGCTATAAACAAGAGGTAGGTTGCTACACTTGCACAGGTCTACAAGGACACGTTTCTTAAGTTCAAATCATAATTCCTAGATTATGTAAATAATATGAACTAGTTGTCCCTATAAAAGACGGGAGTATTGCTATGACAAGCTGTTGTTTTGGACCCTCATGTGTTGTGTATTCTGCTGTTATAGGTATGGGATGTTACAAACCACATTCACTCTCTCTCTGCCAATGTCCATGTTACAACTGATTTTCAGCAACTTTTGTCGTAAAAGGCAGCAAACATGTTCGAGTAGTCGGGCTCACTGTCTCTGTTTACTGCATTTCTTCATATCCTGGGTTGGTGGGGTAGCCCAGTGGGTAGAGTGTTCACTCTTTCACACGGAAGGCCGGTGTTCAATTCTCCACATTTGTACAAGGTGTGGAGCCAATATCTGGTGTTGCCCACTGTGATATTGCTGGAATATTGCTAAAAGCAGTGTGAAATTCAAGTCTTTTACTCACTCTCCATATCCCAATTCCCTATATTGATGATCATGATGTTAGTGACAGAATTGTCTGGTCCAGACTTGATTATTTACAGGCCCCAGTCATACAGCTGGAATATTGCTGAGTGCTGCATTAAATGTAGGGTTGAACAACATACAAACAAGTTAAAACTGAAGAACTGTAATAAGTTTCATTTCTCTCACTATTCCAGGTGATGCTGCAGCCTCTTCTCGTCAAACTAAAACAAAATATTCTGTTTCAGGAATCAAAGAGCACATTTCAAACCAGAACCTTCAACTGTGATGCTGTACAAGAACACATTCCCGGGATGGCGTCCAGCCCGGGTGATATGTGACGTATGTTTTCTAGCAGCAGAAGCTCTGATCCACCCGTGTCTGTGGAGCCTGTCCTGCCTGCTGTCCTTGTATATGCCCATCACCAAGGAACAAGCACACCCAGAACGTGTGCTGTACAACAAAATAATATGGACCATTCCGTTTCTGGTGTTGCACGTTTCCATGTACCCCACTGCCTTGGTAGGCGCCGTTCTGCGTCTGCTGCTGCTTGGTGTCAGGAGGAAATATACTTATGTCCATAAAGCCAACCTTGCTAAGCCGGCGCCAACACAGGGCAGCTACAGCATTGCTTCAATTAATGTGTGTCTGTTCCAAGAGTTCCCTAGTCGTATCAACAATCTGGATGATCCTTCTAGACGGGCAAAGCAAATTGGTGAGCGTATTATCATTGACCAATATTTTTATAAAGATTTTCTTCAAAGAAATGGTCACCACAATCCCGAATCCAGATACAACCTAAGATCAAGGAATCATGTCCTCCAGGAGCGAGGGTCTGAGAGTAGAGACATTGAAGCTCGTGTTGAAGCCCACTTCCCACAGCTTGACTTCATCTGTTTCCAGGAAGTGTGGCAGCGTTGTTACGCAAAGCCGTTGATGGCAGAGCTGCAGAAGGTGTTCCCATATGTCATCCATGATGCTGGTCACTGGAGCCTGAGCTGCAACTACTTCATGTTCAACAGTGGACTTCTGTTTGCGAGTCGTTATGAAATATTAGACGTGGACTTTAAACCCTTCTTAAACAGTTGCATGTTTTGTGTGATAAATTCCAAAGGGCTGTTGATGGTTAAGGTAAGATATACACCAGTTGTTGTATGAGCCAGGAGCAAGCCTATAGTGAGGCCTGAAGTGTACATAAACATCCATGGTGGTGGCGAAATTCACTATCATGGGTGTGGATGAGTGAGTGATTTGTCTGAGTGGCATTTAGAAGTTGGTGTGATGAACAACGAGGTCTATGGATATACAGCTTCTTTAATATTAATATGAGTGACGTTTCGGTGTAGCTACTAACACCATTACCAAGCAAATCCCTTTCTCATCATTGATAACGGTGTTAGTAGCTGCAACGAAATGTTGCTCATATTAATATTAAGGAAGTTGTATATCCATAGAAGTCTCCTCGTTGTTCATAGCACCAACTTCTAAATGAGTGAGTGAGTTTACTTTTACGCCGCTGTTAGCAATATCACGGCAGGGGACACCATGCTTGTACCCATGTGGGGGAATCAAACCCCGGATCTCCAGCGTGATGAGTGAATGCTTTAACCACTAGGCCAACCATGGGACATAACCAGGAAGATTCTGGGGTTCAAACCCATAAGTATAAGTTTCTAAAGGCCAAAGGTAGGCACCACTGGCAAATCCAAATCCTAGCCATTTCTGACTAGTGGTTATATAAACTAGAACAACCAGCCATTGTCCCTCTGGACTTTCACTAGCCTGGAACTAACAGTGTATTGCTGTGCTTTAGGTGCATCCCATGCCTTCGCTTTGCTGGGTCTTATCACACTAGGTCACTTGAGCCAGCTAAATTTGTATGTCTATGCAATGTGGTTTTCAAAACACTACCAAACCACAATATAGTATTCCTGCTTTGTGAAAGTCATCATGCTGGCCAGTGTTGTTGAGTTGTCCATATTGTCTGTATGTTGATCGCTGGCCAGTGTTGTTGAGTTGTCCATATTGTCTGTATGTTGATCGCTGGCCAGTGTTGTTGAGTTGTCCATATTGTCTGTATGTTGATCACTGTCTGCAGGTGCTCCTCGGCAAGACAGGTGCGCACAAACGGGATGTCGGCTACATCTTCTGTACACACCTGCAGGCGTACCAAGGTAGGACATGACATTGTGTGTGTGGAGAGAGTTTACCTGACCAGGCCAGCAAAGCCATATTAGCTCTTAAACTTAGTGGAACTTAAAACATAGAGCACATCCAGCAGATTACCCATAGTCTTGTCTGTTGGGTCTGTTATATTCCATCATGCCCTCCTTATTATTCCTTATGTGTAGCGGGATCGGGTAGTCGGGCTCACTGACTTCGTTGACACGTGTCATCCTATCCCAGTTGTGTAGATCGATGCTCATGCTGTTGATCTCTGGATTGTCTGGTCCAGGATCGATTATTTACAAACTGCTACCACATAGCTGGAATATTGCTGTGTGCACGTTAAACGACAAGCCCGCCAACCTTCTGTGTAGGGTGGTTGAAGCTTTGTGTAGCATAAAACAATACTCACTCATAGTCATTTGACAAAATCTCCCCTTTCAGCATACATTCCTCACACATGCAATGGTTATTAGAATGGGGGAAGCAAGGGACTGGGTTCTTTTAAATTCTTTCATTGAGTCACTGATTGTTTTCAAATCGTATATATCACAGATATATAAGCGTTATCTCCTATGATACCAACTCAGACTAAGAGATCACAACATAAAGTTACCCACAAAAGTTCCTTTGCAACATTACGTTGTTGACTTGACTTTGTTGATAATGAAACCATTTGGGGCTGTAGTTCTCTGATTTCAAATTCTGTCTTCAGGAGAACAGAAAGTGACAGACAAGCAGCTGGACGATGTCTTACGATGGACACAAGAGTTCCGGCGGGAAACAGCTTCCAAACATGACAACATCAAGTTGGACTGCATTTGTGGAGACTTCAACTTTGACAACATGTCCCCATGTAGGTTCCCCCATTCAGCCACATCACCAGTGTTGTACAAAACTGTCACATTAGCTGATTCTGTCGTACATGACACTCCTGTTTCAAATAAACAAGCATATGTTTATGGGTCACTATTAAATATTGATGATACCAGACGGATAAATACATGTGGTGCTATAGAGTTTCATGTTACTCTAATATTACATAAGCCATGCCCCTGTTGTGTGGTTAGAGTTACCTACCCTTGATCACTGATTGATCAAACCAGCAGCAGATTTATTAAGGAGAACATAATGCATAGAGCATGTGTTTCCTGTGTCTCTCCCAGGTGACCACGAGCTGTCCAGCCACCCACTGTTTGACCAGTACGAGGACCCCTGTAGAGAGAGGCAAGGTCTGGACAAACCCTGGACTGTAGGTAGGTAAATTACTCGCCCGTGGAAGATACTGCAGTGTAATATTTTTATGGTAATATTACACTAGTGTAATACTGCTGGACATATGACGTCACAGTGGTTTACAGTTATGCTGATATCTCTGTCAGAATGGTGTTAGACCTTGCTTGACTTGTGGAAAGCTGAGAGTCATCACACTGTAGGCAGTTTCTATCAATTTATGTTGGAGAGTAATAAACAGAATACTAAACTCGCTTCCATGAAATACCGTTTTTATTAAACTCTCGAAAGATTTAGTATCAAACTCATTTTTGCTTGTTTGATACCAAATCATTAACTCGTTTAATAAAAATGGTATTACACGGAAGGTTGTTTAGTATCCTCTACGTATACCACATGAGATATTTACAGTTAACTGCCGTGGGTTAACTCAACCATGTCTTGGTATGAAATTTGTAATGACCCGTCTTGTGCTGGGATTATGAGGTAACTGGATGGTCTTTTTGTCCATTTCACATTGTCATTATCATGATTATACCACAGTGGATAACTTCTTTAAGAATCATTTCAGAAGTTAGGAAGTACAATACTGACAAATTGATGGATAATATCTTCTTATATTTTGTGAGTTTGACAGATTCTTGCTAGACAATGGTACAAGAATCTGAATCGAAAGATGGTTGATATTCCCATAATGCAGTTCTACATTTTGGCTGTTAAGGAACGGAGTTCCGGCAGAACCGACTGTGGGACGAGGAAGTGTCAACTCCAGAGGGTCTGTGTTCCGTACTGAAGGACCCACTCCAGCGTCAGCGCTACATGGTCGACGCCGACCTCCAGACCAGCACGCTAGACTCCATTGTCAACTCCTCTTGTAAAGTTGATCACCATGGCAACATCATTCCATCAGCTCTTGGAGGCAAGCGAAGGGTGGACTATGTGATTCACCGTAAAAATGTTTCTGTAAGTTTGATCACGATGAAATGTAGTGAAGCGTCATTAACTTAGTAGGCATATAAATACACCTGACTTCAACTGAAAATATGAAGGGTCTTAAGGCGTAACCTTTGGTCAATAACATGACATCTACTTGCCTGGTTGACAATCCATCCATCATAAGCTTTAACATTTTCAAAGTTTACCGCTGAAACTCTGATCTGATTATAAAAATGAAAATTCAATTGTACCCACCAGTCAACCATAACGTATGTATTGCATTTTCCAATATATTGCATTTATTTAATAATTGTATTTTTTACACACTTGGCTGACAAGCATAAATTCAGTGTTGTTGAACTTCCATTCCCTGTTTTGACATATGCCCGTTTACCACGTGTACTGTGTCAGTGTAACATTACATTCTCATGTTATTGATATTGGATATTTATCGTCACAACTTTGTATTTCCAGAGAGCATCAAAGTACAAGTTTGTGAGTCGCTTGGCAACCTTGACTGACCATATACCAGTGGCTCTCACAATGGAAACTTGACCGTGTAACGTTTCCATGGAAACATGTTATAACTTGACCATGTAACGTTTCCAAGGAAACACGTTATAAACTTTACTATGTAACGTTTCCATGGAAACACGTTATAAACTTGACCATGTAACATTTCCATGGAAACACGTTATAAACTTGACTATGTAACGTTTCCAAGGAAACACGTTATAAACTTGACCATGTAACGTTTCCAAGGAAACACATAAACTTGACCATGTAACGTTTCCAAGGAAACACGTTATAAACTTGACTATGTAACGTTTCCAAGGAAACACGTTATAAACTTGAACTTGTAACGTTTCCATGGAAACACGTTATAAACTTGACCATGTAAAGTATTACCCTGGAAACGTGGACTGCTTTCATCTACAGCATCTACAACGGACCACGGGTGTGACTGTTTCTTGTTTGTAAGAATGATAATTTATACTTATAAGAATTTTTTATCTTTTTAACTGCAGTATTCTTTGTTTACTTTGTGTATAAGCTTGTTGTGTTAATTGACTGATAAAGTGAGTGAGGAAATTTTGTGTGTTTACAAGTGGGAGGATGAGGATTTGATGCATTATTTAGTTCATCTGAGCTGTGAGCTGACGGGACAAACTACTTGATATGCCGTGGGGGTTCAGGTATTTCATGGAGTTTTTGTCAAATATATCTTCCTGATTAAGACGTAAATCATCAGTTTGTCCGATTATGTCAATTAACAGAATAAAGTGTTTGTAAGCAGTGATAAAATTATTCAGTTGCTTTCTAAAGTCCCATACCTTGACCCGTAGAATATTAGATGTTGTGTGCCTCAGTGTGAATGTTTCTTACAAACATAACAGCATTTTAGAACATGTATACATTTTTCTTATACAGTGAGTGAGTGAGTTAAGATTTATAGTCACACCGGGAATATTTCGGCCATATTGTGACTTTTCTCATACAGTCAAGTGATAGCAGATGGTATATGGGCAATAACAATTATAGAGGATCTGTTTCCTCCGTACCTCCTGAGAGCTTACAACCAAACTTGGTGATCTGAAGAGATCACATATATACCGGTACTTGTATGATTTATCAGTTGACAGCCAGACACCTATGATTTACATATGGTTTTGTCATCTGCAAGATTTAACAGTTTTATTTAAAATCAGATTTTCTATGACTGAACAATTCTTTTGTTAAATATGTATACANAACCGACTGTGGGACGAGGAAGTGTCAACTCCAGAGGGTCTGTGTTCCGTACTGAAGGACCCACTCCAGCGTCAGCGCTACATGGTCGACGCCGACCTCCAGACCAGCACGCTAGACTCCATTGTCAACTCCTCTTGTAAAGTTGATCACCATGGCAACATCATTCCATCAGCTCTTGGAGGCAAGCGAAGGGTGGACTATGTGATTCACCGTAAAAATGTTTCTGTAAGTTTGATCACGATGAAATGTAGTGAAGCGTCATTAACTTAGTAGGCATATAAATACACCTGACTTCAACTGAAAATATGAAGGGTCTTAAGGCGTAACCTTTGGTCAATAACATGACATCTACTTGCCTGGTTGACAATCCATCCATCATAAGCTTTAACATTTTCAAAGTTTACCGCTGAAACTCTGATCTGATTATAAAAATGAAAATTCAATTGTACCCACCAGTCAACCATAACGTATGTATTGCATTTTCCAATATATTGCATTTATTTAATAATTGTATTTTTTACACACTTGGCTGACAAGCATAAATTCAGTGTTGTTGAACTTCCATTCCCTGTTTTGACATATGCCCGTTTACCACGTGTACTGTGTCAGTGTAACATTACATTCTCATGTTATTGATATTGGATATTTATCGTCACAACTTTGTATTTCCAGAGAGCATCAAAGTACAAGTTTGTGAGTCGCTTGGCAACCTTGACTGACCATATACCAGTGGCTCTCACAATGGAAACTTGACCGTGTAACGTTTCCATGGAAACATGTTATAACTTGACCATGTAACGTTTCCAAGGAAACACGTTATAAACTTTACTATGTAACGTTTCCATGGAAACACGTTATAAACTTGACCATGTAACATTTCCATGGAAACACGTTATAAACTTGACTATGTAACGTTTCCAAGGAAACACGTTATAAACTTGACCATGTAACGTTTCCAAGGAAACACATAAACTTGACCATGTAACGTTTCCAAGGAAACACGTTATAAACTTGACTATGTAACGTTTCCAAGGAAACACGTTATAAACTTGAACTTGTAACGTTTCCATGGAAACACGTTATAAACTTGACCATGTAAAGTATTACCCTGGAAACGTGGACTGCTTTCATCTACAGCATCTACAACGGACCACGGGTGTGACTGTTTCTTGTTTGTAAGAATGATAATTTATACTTATAAGAATTTTTTATCTTTTTAACTGCAGTATTCTTTGTTTACTTTGTGTATAAGCTTGTTGTGTTAATTGACTGATAAAGTGAGTGAGGAAATTTTGTGTGTTTACAAGTGGGAGGATGAGGATTTGATGCATTATTTAGTTCATCTGAGCTGTGAGCTGACGGGACAAACTACTTGATATGCCGTGGGGGTTCAGGTATTTCATGGAGTTTTTGTCAAATATATCTTCCTGATTAAGACGTAAATCATCAGTTTGTCCGATTATGTCAATTAACAGAATAAAGTGTTTGTAAGCAGTGATAAAATTATTCAGTTGCTTTCTAAAGTCCCATACCTTGACCCGTAGAATATTAGATGTTGTGTGCCTCAGTGTGAATGTTTCTTACAAACATAACAGCATTTTAGAACATGTATACATTTTTCTTATACAGTGAGTGAGTGAGTTAAGATTTATAGTCACACCGGGAATATTTCGGCCATATTGTGACTTTTCTCATACAGTCAAGTGATAGCAGATGGTATATGGGCAATAACAATTATAGAGGATCTGTTTCCTCCGTACCTCCTGAGAGCTTACAACCAAACTTGGTGATCTGAAGAGATCACATATATACCGGTACTTGTATGATTTATCAGTTGACAGCCAGACACCTATGATTTACATATGGTTTTGTCATCTGCAAGATTTAACAGTTTTATTTAAAATCAGATTTTCTATGACTGAACAATTCTTTTGTTAAATATGTATACATACAATTCTTTTCTTAAATATGTATACATACAATTCTTTTGTTAAATATGTATACATACAATTCTTTTGTTAAATATGTATACATATATATTTTATATATTTTGAGAATTAAAAAAATCATGATTACAGACATGATGTTGCTTAGTCTTTGTTGAATTCCTGACATTCCTGACACCATAGAGACCAAATATCATAGTTTTACCAACTTATGAAGCATGTACACACTGGCACTAAATATGTATGCCGGAAAGAGTAGTGGGAGACACAACTGAGTGAGTTTAGTTTTACGCTGCATTTTGCAATATTCCAGCAATATCACAGCGGGGGACACCAGAAATGTGCTTCATACATTGTACCAATGTGGGGAATCGAACATCTTCAGGGTGACGAGCAAACGCTTTAACCACTAGGCTACCCCAAGAGTGTGTGAGTGAGTTTAGCATTACTCCCCACTCATCAATATTCCAGCTATATTGCGGCGCTGCCCCAAGAGGCACAACAGGGAACATTGAACTGTAGGGCTTTAGACCATTAGGTATGCTTTCCTTGATCTCTTAATGGCTTCCAAGTTTACAGTAATTCAGGATAAGATCAATCTGCAAAAGAAATTCCTAGGATCATGTTGAGACAATGCCATAAAGCAAATGTAAATTAAAACAATCCTACCACAAACACCAAGGTTTACATCCAGGTCATAGAACCGCCTGGAATCCAAATTGCCTCACAAAATGTCTGTTCCTACGTTTTGAAAGTTCAATCAAATACGAATAGGATATAGATCATCCCAAACTGGCTCCCACAGTAGATATTTCACATCACTAGAACACAGTTGACAATGCCATGATGTCACAACGTTGATGGCATCACAATTCTATGATATGATACAGCTGATGATGTCACACTGGTATGACATAACTAAGATAACTGCTAAAGAAGCCTAATGGCAGATAAATTCATTCTTTTACTGATGAAGAATGATTTGGGATGATAAAAAATATCTTTCTTCTTTCTTCTTCAGAAGACACAAGGGTGAGATTCTTTATGTCCTAATAGGAAGCTCAGTTTTAACCATTAACAAAAGGTATCTGCTAGACACGAAACTAAAGTGGCTTCAAGGAACGTTCAAAAACTTGTTTTTACTGGACATCATGCCAACTGGATTGCCACTGAGTAGTTGTCTGTTCTGTCGACAGGAGAGCCATGTTTCTGTCTGTAGCTTCACCTTACTAGATCTTCTAAGTTGACAAGTGTAGAACTTAAGGTGGCTTGACATCTGTAAAGTACTGTAACGGTCCATCATACAGACGCTGACATAAATATATACCACTTGGCCTGTGGCTGCCACTAAAACCACGTTAGCGAGTGAGTGATATCGGTTTTACGCCGCTCTGGGCAACAATGGCAGGGCGGGGGACTCCAGTAATATAGATCTGCTAACCAGTTAGCCCAGGGTCCGGATTGTTACAGACCACAGTTTTCTCAGATCAGGCCTAACCCTGAGATACCACGTGGTTGGTCAGCGCTGGCATGCAGTACATCAAGCAAGCCACTAACAGTCGGCACTCATGTTCAGCCAGGGACATTTCGTCGCCAAACACTGCGTGTGGGTCTTTGTGTATCGGGAAGACAAGGCGCCGATTTAGATCCATACATTATTATTTCATACATCTCACAGCCCAGTTCAGTAATCGGAGAGTGTTCGGCAATTGTAAATGTTATGTTTGTCAGACGAAAGCAGTTGGTAGGTGTTTGTGCATTATCTGCTACGTGTATATTATTCATTTTCATTCCTCATCTGTTACTTGTACACCCGTCACCTCTGACGTG
>VKKT01000163.1:428967-442474 GCA_008038995.1 Haliotis laevigata
GGCTGTCCCTAGTAACAACTGCATTAACGTGTGACCATATGGGAAGTCGTGTTATCTGTGTTCAGGCAGTCCCTAGTAACAACTGCATTAACGTGTGGCCATATGGGAAGTCGTGTTATCTGTGTTAAGGCTGTCCCTAGTAACAACTGCATTAACGTGTGACCATATGGGAAGTCGTGTTATCTGNGTTAAGGCTGTCCCTAGTAACAACTGCATTAACGTGTGACCATATGGGAAGTCGTGTTATCTGTGTTAAGGCTGTCTCCAGTAACATGACAATCCGGCCCCGTGAGACTGGAGTCCGAAGGTGTGATGCAATTAAGGTGTCTGTACCAACAGGAACGTGTCCATCCGTTTATAGCTAAACTTTGAATGCTTAATTTGACGGGAAATTGACAATTGGGTAAGGAATGCGAAATTAATTAATTCGTTTGTTTTTCATTAATTTTCAGAAACAGGTATAGGTAATGAGAGGCCATGTGTGATTCTGAAAAGGGGATGTGGTGGGTTGGAGTGGGGGAGGTGAAAGCGGCGGGTGGAGTGTCTACCTTAGCAGATCAAACTTGCATTTGAAAGGTTAACAGGTTAAAGTAGAAAGTACCCTCACATTCACTTTACACATATTGATGACCACTATGAATGCACTCACAAGAAAACTTATACTTATCTATGTTATGTGGGACTACAAATTAGGTAATACATTTCAATACTGGACAACATAAACGAAATTGCATAATGTGGTCTTAACGTGGGAAACAGTATTTGTAACCGCAGTATATTCTACTCCAAAAACTGTATGTTTAATCCGCCCAGTAGTGCATATATTTACAATATTGATATAATTTATATCATATCAATTATATTTGTACAGAATGTGTTGCAGTGTTTGGACTCTGTCCCAAGAGGACAGTTTTGTCTCCTTCTTCTTCTTCTCCTAATCCTTCTTCTTCGCTGTCGTCTGCTTCTTCTATCAATTGTTCGTTAGTGAAGGGAACATATATTTTAAATCCACTAAGAATTCCCGCGTTCAGTTTTTCATTATGCTAATTTCTGATCACATCATTTATTGCGGGGTCCTGCTAGGGTGATGAGCACATGTTACACATCCCTGCTCTACCCCCTGCATCTCCCCCTCCATCTGTGTGTAGTGCCAGTGGTGAGAGATACCTCCCCCCACCCCACCCCCGCGTCTGTCGGGGGAGCTTCTCATGGGGCAGCGTAACCCGACCCATCTGCACCATCGCAGCGTGCTCCTTCAGCAGCGATATGGGCGGAGGATTAGTCGGCGTTAGTCACGGCACTCAGCGGCACACGAGGAGACCCGCCCATGATGTGACCACACACTGACCACATCACCGTCAACGACAACACAGAGCACAGAGCACACAGTCAGTATCCCGGACCAAGGGCACAGTGGAAGGTGGGTGTTTTTTCTAATCGGAATGCGAGTGTATGTACAACTTGTAGCAGTAGTAAGGAGCGGGCAGACTTGACACTATTCATAGTACAGCATGTCTACCTCGGAACATGCACTATTGGGGCTTGGTGGCAGAAGCAAGCTCGGAGTGTGGGAACGGCGTGGGTTGTATTGACAAACGTAAGTTATCATAAAGCAGATAGTGTAGCAGACGACATAACAGCTTCACTTGGGTATACAGATACGGCGGGCCGATGATAACAGTGTCGTCTGCTTACCGTCTTGTACTAAACTTTACTATACTTTAGCACAACTTTCATCAAGCAGAATTATCGTCATCTAACATCTTCATTTCAGGAGCTTCTCTTGATATTAACATTAGAATCGAGTTATAAGTCCACTACTGGATATTTGTACATGATCCTAAAATCATCTTGTGCATACTGCTATATAGTCGAACATGTTTTATTTTCAGCAACAAGTATCTTTTAAGCTTAAACATATTTGATTTTCAACACTAAGTATCTTTGAAGCCTAAAATCAGAGACCATATCATAGTCTATTATTATATCTATAATCTATTATATGGTCTCTGCTAAAATGGTTAATGTACAACACGTACCTTATGACATTTGCATGGTGGATTTGATAGTAAATGTTTACAGGCAGTGTAGCAGTATAGCGACTTATATACCATGCACAGTGTAACACGTGTTAAACATGGTTCGGCTTTGAAGTTCCACATGTTGGGACGGTGTGCAGGCTGCAGACAGTGTGGTGTGTTAAACTCGCGCTCCATCGACTGAACAAACGTACGGTATCTCCCTGCCTGGGTCACCACAGTTGATGTACAGGGGTAGTCCACGGGCTTTCATCGGCCTGATAGCACGTGATTAACACAGGGGTGTAGACATGTAGTATCTGCAGGATTAGTTCAATTAGCTTCTGTCTCTTTACGTGGGACCTATATGGCAGATAGTGTTATCGCTGGTAGTAGGTGGTGAGGGAGGAGAGAATAGGGTGAGAGAGAGACACAGAGAGAATAGGGTGAGAGAGAGAGAGACACAGAGAGAGAGAGAGAGAGAGAGACAGAGAGAGACAGAGAATAGGGTGATGGGTGGTTGAGAGGGAGAGTGGTATTGGAGAGAGAAATTTGAGAGAGAGAGGGAGAGAGAGAGACAGGGGGAGGGAGAGAGAGAATAGGGTGATGGAGAGAGAGGGAGGGAGAGAATAGGGTGATAAAGAGGGAGAGAGAGAGAGAGAGAGAGAGAATAGGGTGATGGGTGAGAGTATGGTGTTGGAGAGAGAGAGAGGGAGGGAGGGAGGGAAAGAGAGAGTATGTTGTTGGAGAGAGAAATTGGAGAGAGAGAGGGAGTGAGGGAGAGAGAGAATAGGGTGATGGAGAGAGAATAGGGTGGTGATGGAGAGAGAGAGTATGGGGACGGAGAGAGAAATTTGAGAGAGAGAAAGAGAGAGAGAGAGAGAGAGAATAGGGTGATGGAGAGAGACAGCGGGGCAGAACGTGTTTGGGGGAGATATTCTCATTAATCCCTAATCGTGTTGTTTCTCAAGCTGTAAGCACAGATATCCAGTGTTTATTGTTAGTGGACCGACATTTACTAATATTTCATGGAGGCTTGTCATGAAACAGCTAGAACTATTTGCGGGGCTATCACTGCAATCCATCAGACCAGGATTTCCTGAAATTCTTTCACTTGTCCAAATATTTACTTGTCTTGCAGTGATATGCCAGTAGAATCAGGATAGTGTTCTTTGAGAGGCCCACTTAGGGTGAGAATTATATTTTTGCTTAACGTAGTCTTCCTGTGTTTTTATGAATATATTTCATTCAAGAGTATTGTCTCATAGCTAAGGCTCAAACCTAGAGTGACATTAAACAGGCCTGAGATGATAGTGCACATATATTGTAATAACGAATTATTGAAGATGTACAAATACCAGCTGGTGTGTAGATCTATAAACGGCGATTAAGGAAATATGCTCATGAACAAAAGTAACTTGACATGATAGTACACATATATTGTAATAACGAATTATTGAAGATGTACAAATACCAGCTGGTGTGTATAAACTGCGATGAAGGTAAATGTGCTCATGGACAAAAGTAACTTGGATCACGTACGTGTAAGCTCATTCAATCTGCATAATAACTTATAAGTATATTGAATTTGGAATTTGTTAAGCGTGTAATTGGGTTACATGGAAACAACCCCACCCCATAAGACACATCTTTAAACCAGCGAGACACCAGTAATCTTCATAAAAAATAGTGGCACCTCCTGTTAGTAGTTTCTTGGTGTCTACAGCATTATCTGTAGACCTCCGTTTTTAATACTTTTTAAAAAAATTAATTAAATGTAAAAACAAAATAAAAGTCATGTTAAAAACAATTTTCACACGTCAACTATTCAGGAAGAGTACACATTCTTGTCCAACCCTAACAGGGCACCAGAGTTCAAGATCTAAGGAAGATAATACAGCACATAGTTTGAGATACAGCATCTGGGCAGTTATTAAATGTCAGCTATCTCTCTCCCTCATCCAACCTCTCCCCCCACCCCAACCTGCCCAATGCCAGCTCCCCCCCTACCTAGACTTACATCTCCATCAGAGCTGACATTTGTAGGGCTCCTTTACAGTGATTAGGAATATCACTGAAGCCAGGCTATTGTAGAGTTTTTATCTAGAGACAAGAGAGAATTACTAGATTATATATCTTGTTTATGTAGTTTATAGAATATTGTCACTGTTTCTGTATGGAACGTTTGCACAATAAATATTGTTATTATTATTAAATCTCTCTTATCTCTTTTATCCCTTTGCAGTCAACCATGAAGAAACTGTACTGTTCAGATGAAAATATAGTTCCTGAAATGAATTTATTATATTATTGCTTGTTACGTTTCCTTTTGATAAATAAAAGAAAGGAGTCAAGACAATCCATCCCTATGGCCTGAACTCCCGAAATCTAGACTTGCTTAAGTTATGCATACTTGCACCAGGATTTTATGATATATTTGGGGGTGGGATGGGAGTGTCTGCCTGAGAGGCTAGGTATTGTTGTAAGACATGCTGTATGAGCTGTGAAATATTGTATATATATATATAAATATTTAAGTAGACTGAAAAAAACAATTTCACTCCTAGATGTTTCATTCATTTCTTCAGGGAGTACTACTGCTTCTACTACTGAAGAAGTTAATGAAACATGTAGGACTTAAATTGGCTCTGTGGGTCTTTTTTTCAATCTATATATACTATCCATCAAAAGTTTAGACTCACTTAAAGCACTCACTATATGTTATATATATATGTATGGTTACATCGATAATGAATTTCTCCACTAACTTGAAACTGAAAATCTTATGCAGATGAATTGCACGAGGATCATGCATCAAATTGCTGTAAAGCATGTGCAAATATCATGCATGTGAACAGCTGCATTTTTGTGTAAAGATTAGTTACGAATTCGTCAATTTTCACTGAGTTTCATCATTTATTGAACTCATGACAATAATCTTTTACAACGTTACAAATGTGTTTTACAATACATCAGTCCATGTGTAAACAGTACCTTTACACAGTATGGAAAGTTTTGCAAAATCCATCTGGTACAACACCTTGTGTCCTTCTTTTATCCAAACATATTTTATACGAGTTGTGAATGGTCCATTTGTCTTGTAGACAGTAAAATATTCTTTGGATATGGAAAAGTTGTAAGCACAGTGTAAATGTCTGTATGAAACGTATGGGCATCGAGCCGCCAACCGCAATCTCTCTATGCAGACACCCTGTCTTATGAACCAGACCTCCGCTTTTCAGTAAAAACAACCTGGCTTGTCAAAGCTTCTAGCATTACAATACGCTGAGCCTCAATTGTAATGAATTGCATTATTTTGCAAGGCTCCAGCCATAGACTACGAAGCTGTCTATTGCTAAACAAGAGACTGTTTAAATAATGTGCTATGGATATCTACATTCATTCAAGCACATCGTATTTTAATTCACACTACCATTCGCCAATCTCACAGAACAAATGTATTTTTGAAACTTATGTATCTTCAGGTAAGTTCCCATCCAGCACGATGGCAGATCCGGCGGGTACTGCAGCTGCCCTACAAGAAGCAGACAGACTCTACAAAGAGAACAAGCTTGACGGTGCACTCGAGAAATACACCAAACTCCTTGAACAGAACCAGGACAACATTGAGCTGCTGCTGAGGCGATCCAGATGCTACTACGATCTCAATGAGTACAACCTGGCCTTCAATGACGCCAAGGCTGCTCACAACATGGATTCCACCCATATTGACGCCTGCATTTGTTGTGGAAGGGCTGCAACGAGGACGAAGGCTTTCGAAAAAGCTTTCAGATATTACAAGGATGCACTGAAAGTTGATCCTAAACATCCAGTAGTGACTGATGAACTCAAGAAACTACAAGCAGCCATTATGGCGGAACATGAGAAAGAGTCTGTTGATGAGCCGACGTACAGTGCAGTGAAGTTCTGTACCCAGGATCCCTACCCCGGAGATAAGGAGCTCTATCAGATGGAACAGGAGATCCTCAACAAGAAGCACAAGATCTGCAATAACCAGGAGATAGCAGAGCCGATACCCAACACCAAGCCGGAGGATGCCGCCAAACATGCTGCCATGGCGATACGGTACCGGGCTGGAGGCAACACAGGAGATGCTCTCCGAGAGTGTGACAGATCTGTAGCCATTGACCCCTACAATGTTCTGTATCGGCAACTGAGGGCAGAGGTCCTTCTGGACAGGTCACAACGGGAAGACTCCCTCCGTGATCTCTACGCCATCCCACCACAAAGTCGGTCAGTTGAGGTCTGGAAACAGGGAGGTAGGCCGTTTTGTGTATACGGGGGGATTTCTGTGGAAAACAGATTCAGATTAACCTAATGGTTGATAATATCGGGACCAATAAAACAGCTTCTACCTGTTGATCAAGTATAAATGGATATGACGTGTAGGTTTGTTAAATGTGAGTGAGTATAGTTTTCCTCAGCTTTTAGCAATATTCCAGCAATATCACGGCGGGGGACACCACACATGGGCTTCACACATTGTACCAATGAGGGGAATCGAACCCGGGTCTTTGGTGTGACGAGCGAACGCTTTCACCACTAGGCTACACTACCGCCCCTAGGTTTGTTCAGAGGGTAGATGGTTTGATATAGCATTTATATATGTGGGTTGTTTGGTTAATTGTATGAAGCCGCACTCAGCAATATTCCAGCTCTATGGAGGCGGTCTGTAAATAATCGAGTCTGGACCAGACAATCCAGTGATCAACAGCATGAGAATCGATCAACGCAATTGGGATACCATGAACCAAGCCAGTGAGCCCGACTAACCGATCCCGTTAGTCGCCTCTTGCGACAAGCGTGGGTTGCTGAAGACCAATTCTAACCCGGATCTTCACGGGTTCCATATTTGTCGGTGTATTGCCACACAGAGGTCAGACCAAACCGTATTCCCGGGGGATAAGCTTACAGCAGTGTCACCTCAAATATCCTTTATCACAAGTTTGTAGCCATGTGGTGGTCCACATACAATGAAGTCAGTGTTAATATACATCACGGGATACCGCTTCATAGTAAGGAGCCCCAGTCGCAGAGATTACAGATATAACGGTAAAATGTTTGTTGCCATAACGGCGGGGAATAGTGTGTAAGTGCTTCTTCATCCACACCAGTACAAGCTTTCCAATTTGCATGTGAACACTACCTGGTTTTGCTGCAGAAACATCGGATGGAAAAGTTATTTCCCTTTAATGTCTTTATAAATATCAACAAGCACCACAGTTAATACCAAACATTTGATAAAGTAATCAGATACACTCTAGGGGCCTACGTGTAACACTATGGTACCTGTCTGAATCAGCTGTAATATGTTAAAGTCATTGAACGTTTTTAACATGCGACTTGTTTCAGGCCAAATCCAATTGAAAATGGGGCTGCCAGTGTCTTCCGAGTTTTGGTTCCGGAAGGCAACTAAGATTAGTGACAACAAGGATGAGGAGTCGGCCATCTTATTCCAGAAAGTTCGCACCGAGAGACTCTATGGGCCTCTCACGCAGAAAGTTCCAGTGAAAGTGGACTTTGGTCAGTTTGGCCGATCTATATTTGCTACAGAGGACATCGAGGAGGGAGCAGAGTGCTTGACAGACAAGCCGGTCGTCCTGTCTGAAAGTCTCAACAACTACTTTGTTTCTGGGTGTCATCACTGTGCCATGTCGCTGCTCTCCCCGGAGGACTATTTTGGGGAAGCTCTGGACTTGTTTGATGACTCAATGAAAGATCTGGTGAAGGAGCTGTGGCCGGATACCACACCTGTGTTGTGTGACGTGTGTAAGAGGGTGAAGTACTGCAGTGTCAAGTGCCAGAAAGAGTCCTGGGCCAAGTACCACGAGGTGATATGTCCTGGAAGGAACCCCGCTGCCAAGCGGCTGTACGACCTGGTAGCCAATAAAGGTGTTGAGGTCCAAGCAGACGGAAGGAAGGAGGATGTTTGGCTGGCGTCATACAGTCCACTGGTCCTTGCCAGGATCTGGGGGACCATTGTACAGGATGCCAAGACCATGATGAGATCGGAGGGTCTAACACAACCATCAGCAGAACATTGGGCAAAGGCAAAAGCCCCATTCAGGAGGTACCGACGGTTATGATGGACAGTAAATGAGTGCATGTTGTTTTATGACCCCGTCAGCAATATTCCAGCAGGGTGGCCCAAAGTAATCAGATCTGGGCCCCGATCCACAAAGCGTTCGTAACGTTACGACATATCGTAACTCTGTACTTTACTATAGGCTTACGAGTGACATAGTGCTGCGAACGTTTTGTGTATAGGGTCCCTGGACCTTGCATACCAATAGTTACACACATTACACGCATAACCATCCGTGCCAGAGGGAAATGACTCTAGGGGAGGGTAATATATGAGAATAAATATGGTGTGTGTGTGTGTGTGTGTGAGAGAGAGAGAGAGTGAGTGTGAAATTTATAAATACTTGAACAGTTTTTTAGGTAAAACCACGAACACGGCGAAGGTAAAAAAGGAAAAGCAACAGGGGAGGGGTTTTGGTTTCAGTAAATTATTGCGTCACAAAACTGTGACCCACCCGGTACTGAATGACGGTCCCTTAGATCAATTGCTTGATTACGTTTCTTGGTTTGAGAAGGTGTCATTAAACCCAATCGTTCACTCACCTACTCACCCTTACATCAGGCCGTGGTTCAAGGGATTGACACTGTCCTGGGAACCTCTCCAATGGGTTTGAGTCCCAAAATGGTTTCATTGAAAGACAGCACTTGTCTTTTTCACATCATTTGCAGGCCACGGTAAGTTAGGGAGTTGGGTTGTCGCTTTAAACACATATCACATATTGCTGCAACATGGATATTCAGTTGTTAGTAGTGACAAAACGATATGCCTTAAAGCACTTGGACGCCCCACGGCACTCGGCGTACAGTGAATCCGTGTATCATGTCTGGTGGTAGCTGAACCAAGTGTCATGTCTACTTGCCGTTAACAATTAGTGATGTCTTCTTTGCGAGTGAGTGAGTNCACATTGTACCAATGAGGGGAATCGAACCCGGGTCTTTGGTGTGACGAGCGAACGCTTTCACTACTAGGCTACACTACCGCCCCTAGGTTTGTTCAGAGGGTAGATGGTTTGATATAACATTTATATATGTGGGTTGTTTGGTTAATTGTATGACGCCGCACTCAGCAATATTCCAGCTCTATGAAGGCGGTCTGTAAATAATCGAGTCTGGACCAGACAATCCAGTGATCAACAGTATGAGAATCGATCTACGCAATTGGGATACCATGAACCAAGCCAGTGAGCCCGACTAACCGATCCCGTGAGTCGCCTCTTGCGACAAGCGTGGGTTGCTGAAGACCAATTCTAACCCGGATCTTCACGGCTTCCATATTTGTCGGTGTATTGCCACACAGAGGGCAGACCAAACCGTATTCCCGGGGGATAAGCTTACAACAGAGTCACCTAAAATATCCTTTTTCACAAGTTTGTAGCCATGTGATGGTCCACATACAATGAAGTCAGTGTTAATATACATCACGGGATACCGCTTCATAGTAAGGAGCCCCAGTCGCAGAGATTACAGATATAACGGTAAAATGTTTGTTGCCATAACGGCGGGGAATAGTGTGTAAGTGCTTCTTCATCCACACCAGTACAAGCTTTCCAATTTGCATGTGAACACTACCTGGTTTTGCTGCAGAAACATCGGATGGAAAAGTTATTTCCCTTTAATGTCTTTATAAATATCAACAAGCACCACAGTTAATACCAAACATTTGATAAAGTAATCAGATACACTCTAGGGGCCTACGTGTAACACTATGGTACCTGTCTGAATCAGCTGTAATATGTTAAAGTCATTGAACGTTTTTAACATGCGACTTGTTTCAGGCCAAATCCAATTGAAAATGGGGCTGCCAGTGTCTTCCGAGTTTTGGTTCCGGAAGGCAACTAAGATTAGTGACAACAAGGATGAGGAGTCGGCCATCTTATTCCAGAAAGTTCGCACCGAGAGACTCTATGGGCCTCTCACGCAGAAAGTTCCAGTGAAAGTGGACTTTGGTCAGTTTGGCCGATCTATATTTGCTACAGAGGACATCGAGGAGGGAGCAGAGTGCTTGACAGACAAGCCGGTCGTCCTGTCTGAAAGTCTCAACAACTACTTTGTTTCTGGGTGTCATCACTGTGCCATGTCGCTGCTCTCCCCGGAGGACTATTTTGGGGAAGCTCTGGACTTGTTTGATGACTCAATGAAAGATCTGGTGAAGGAGCTGTGGCCGGATACCACACCTGTGTTGTGTGACGTGTGTAAGAGGGTGAAGTACTGCAGTGTCAAGTGCCAGAAAGAGTCCTGGGCCAAGTACCACGAGGTGATATGTCCTGGAAGGAACCCCGCTGCCAAGCGGCTGTACGACCTGGTAGCCAATAAAGGTGTTGAGGTCCAAGCAGACGGAAGGAAGGAGGATGTTTGGCTGGCGTCATACAGTCCACTGGTCCTTGCCAGGATCTGGGGGACCATTGTACAGGATGCCAAGACCATGATGAGATCGGAGGGTCTAACACAACCATCAGCAGAACATTGGGCAAAGGCAAAAGCCCCATTCAGGAGGTACCGACGGTTATGATGGACAGTAAATGAGTGCATGTTGTTTTATGACCCCGTCAGCAATATTCCAGCAGGGTGGCCCAAAGTAATCAGATCTGGGCCCCGATCCACAAAGCGTTCGTAACGTTACGACATATCGTAACTCTGTACTTTACTATAGGCTTACGAGTGACATAGTGCTGCGAACGTTTTGTGTATAGGGTCCCTGGACCTTGCATACCAATAGTTACACACATTACACGCATAACCATCCGTGCCAGAGGGAAATGACTCTAGGGGAGGGTAATATATGAGAATAAATATGGTGTGTGTGTGTGTGTGTGTGAGAGAGAGAGAGAGTGAGTGTGAAATTTATAAATACTTGAACAGTTTTTTAGGTAAAACCACGAACACGGCGAAGGTAAAAAAGGAAAAGCAACAGGGGAGGGGTTTTGGTTTCAGTAAATTATTGCGTCACAAAACTGTGACCCACCCGGTACTGAATGACGGTCCCTTAGATCAATTGCTTGATTACGTTTCTTGGTTTGAGAAGGTGTCATTAAACCCAATCGTTCACTCACCTACTCACCCTTACATCAGGCCGTGGTTCAAGGGATTGACACTGTCCTGGGAACCTCTCCAATGGGTTTGAGTCCCAAAATGGTTTCATTGAAAGACAGCACTTGTCTTTTTCACATCATTTGCAGGCCACGGTAAGTTAGGGAGTTGGGTTGTCGCTTTAAACACATATCACATATTGCTGCAACATGGATATTCAGTTGTTAGTAGTGACAAAACGATATGCCTTAAAGCACTTGGACGCCCCACGGCACTCGGCGTACAGTGAATCCGTGTATCATGTCTGGTGGTAGCTGAACCAAGTGTCATGTCTACTTGCCGTTAACAATTAGTGATGTCTTCTTTGCGAGTGAGTGAGTNTTTCAATATGGATACCACAGTAACGTTATTTATGGACAGATGTCATTAAATAAGGTCTTAAATATGTTTTTTATTGAAGGATGCTCCCCTTTTTCACAGTATTAGAAATCTGAATTTAATTTGTCCTTAACACTTTAATATGCTTCAATTTTTTTCAAAATTTATTTCCGCAACCTGTTACTGTCATCTCACCCCAAAACCTAGTAGGCACACATACATCAATGATAACACCCTATCTTGTTACACAGTTGTGAATCCCAAGTGCCATAGCAGCTGCATTGAAACATTTCTAATTTTTTTGTATATTAAGTTATTTTCAACACGTTAAATGTTTTAAAATATTTTACATTTTGACCTTGTTTAGACAATGTTTTTCAGTTTCAAACAATTAAATGTTAGTGTTAGTTTGGAGGTAGATACAAAAATATCCTTCTACAGAAGAACTTTTGTACATAAAATATACGATAAATGCACACTTATGTATGTATAATATAAGGATGTTCTTACACGTCGCGTTTGAACAGAAGGAACCAGTATTTTCATGAACATGTTTCAGACTTCCGGTCATATATCCGTCTACCTCTCACCTCAGTTATCTTTATCCCACCCGTAACCTCAAGTGAACACCTCACCCCGTGTAGCTCCACAATTGCTCACCCCATGTGTATGTTGTGAAAGTGTGTGTGCGTGTGCGCGCGCATGTATGTGTGATCTCCATGTTTACAGTTGCCCTAGCCATTCCCAGTGTGACTCCAGTTGTTATTGCGGTGTATTTTTAGAGTGGTATGGAATAATCAGGAACATTATGCCATGGCTTACATCCGTTTATTGCTTAAAGGTAACTTCCTGTTAGGTAATGTTGACAGTTCCATTATATATAATGTTTATTGCTGCAGTTTTATTTTGATTTCCTAACAATATTCCTTTAATACATCATATTTTCACCTCTTTTCATATATATTCACGGACATTACCAATTTCACGCACTCCAGAGATTACAGCAGTACTATAACAGAATTTCATATTACTAACAACTTGGCAAGTAGCATACTTTCTTGTCTTTCTATTCACCGTAGGACTTAGTGTATAGTGTATATATAACAATGTACATATTTGTTAATTATCTTTTGATTTGTTCTTTTTTTCAGATCAGTTTAACTAGCTAACAATGTTGTGGATTATCTAACAGAAATTTGGCAGTGCAAGTGTGTGTTATTTATTCATCTTTACCCCAGGGTTCATTCCGGCCTGAATGGTTTTCCTCAGTGTGAGAGTAGAGACTTGGCTAGTGTGATTATGGCTTGTTTGGTTGTGTATAAATTAATGAAAAGGTGCAATGTTTTATTGTGTGATATCTTTACGACTTAAAATCTTTATCCATTGTTTTACTTGGAATTATTGAAATAAAACAAATACCTTACCTTCTACCGTGTTTGTGTGGATCTAACGGTCGTTTGTGTATCTGGCGCACAGACAGCTGAACTTTGGACCAGTCGTGTCCGGTATCAAATGCTCGACTGCCTCCATGGTCTAGTGGAAGCAACGTCTGCACAGCGTGAGTGAGTGAGTTGGGTTTAACGCCGCTTTTTCGCAATATTCCATCAACATAAGGGCGGGGTACACAGCAGTATCACCACAGGAGACACCAGAAATGGGTTTCACACATTGTACCCACGTGGGGAATAAAACCCGTGTCTTCGGCGCGAGGAGCGAACGCTTTAACCACTAGGCTACCCCACCGCCCCTGTCGAACCAGATATAGGAACGGGGGTGGTGGTGGTGTTGTTGTTGGTGGTGATGATCTCCTGACGCATCATTCCAAAGACTTCAAAATAAATATGGCACTAGTTAACATTCGGCTTGGCACCGAGGGGATAAGGCACTGATTGTTTCACTGATCCGAGAGGGATGTCTATCTTAAACTGGGATTTCATGGTATACCTACCTCACACATACACACCGTTCATGTCATTCTG
>VKKT01000164.1:55819-67192 GCA_008038995.1 Haliotis laevigata
CTCACTCACTCACTGGGAAATCGTCACCTATTGTTGGCGTACAATATGACAAGCCAGTCGGTCAACATCACAATGGAACTACGTGTGCTAATGTAATTAGGACCGTATGTTGTTATGAAAATTCAAATAATAATAACAATACAAGTCACTCACTCACTGAAACTGATGTGGATGTTATGACTGATAACATACGCTCTGCTATGTTAAACCAATCTCTAGATTGCCTCTAAATCCTCCAACTGTCCTAGATTTTACGGTCTTTACACGAATGCAAAAATGTAGACAACCTTTTCTTCTAAACATGACGTTCTGTCTCCTAGAATTGGAATTCGATAGATTCAAGAGAAAACAAAATATGATACAGTAATCAAACTAATGCAATATGAGAATCCATTTGTTCCTGAAAAGATCAGAAGAGAAATAAAGTTCTGAAACAAAAGAACACTGTCATACTCACTGTATATTGGTATTCGTCTAAATATAGTATGAAGAACCGTTTCTTATGGGAAACAGATGAAAGCACGTCAAACGATTAGCTTTAAAAATGTCACATCCACCTAACAGACTTATTGTGAAGGTATTAGTATATATGCCAACTTTGCCAGCACAGCATATCAATAACTAGGACAGTTGTCTGTCGAAGTAATTCTGACACTTTACTGTAGTGCCTTTCTTCATTTGTCTGTCATCTCCAACCTCAACCACACTTTTGTATAACGTAGTTTATAATATTTTAACATTTAGATAAACTGGTAATTGTTCATAATGGAATTTCTTGTAGATCGCGTGGCTTTGCTTATGAAACATGTTTTGATAAACAGACAAAAAAGGATCAAACAGACCTGTTTTTTAGGAGTGTGCAAGGTAAGTATAATTTTTCAATCACATCACGGCATAAATGTCTACTCAGGTAGAAAGCTTTTGCATAATTTATTAACAATGAAAATTCAGGTCAAGCTGGAGATGGGAAACGCTGAAAAATATGTAATGTGCACATGACGTCCACTGCTTATTAACATCATGTTTCAGTGTAACATTCCTTGATGGCCCAGTGTGTAACGATCAGCCTTCGTAATTACTGGTTACCAATGAATTCGTTACTTGTAACACAAATGTTATTTAGGATTACAGTCAGCGGCGCAGAAAAATACCTCAGATTATACAAGAAAGAACAGAATTTGCTGGTCAGGGTGGATGTCCTGCAAAATTATTAAATACAGTATTGTTGTTTTTTCTTTTCACCAAGGGAAGGAATTGTCTTGTATGTTTTAGAACTGTACCACTAAGACTGTTTTGTGGAAGAACGTGGAAGAGAGACGTTGAGTTCCTTCCAGGAAAGCGTTTTGAAGTTGTGCCTCAAACTTCAAACAAAGATCCAACCAGAATATGTACTGGGCTTTTCCGAAAAAAAGTTTGATTAGAAATCAGTGAGGATGATCACCGATGATGACAGATTTTTAAAAAGAGATTAATTACACAAGTAATCGATGTACACAACTAATTCGAACATATCGCATATTATAAATTCGACGATACACAGTCAATCAGGCGACAAAACCAGGCCGCTTCAAACATTAATGTAAATGCTCCTGAGTAAGGAGGTTCCAAAACTCAGTCCCTGACAGAAACCCAGTATTTTCCCTTCAACTCATTCTGCAATGCTAAAGCTCTAAATGAAGCAAGTCTAGATTTACCCAGGTTCTGAATCTCACATCCCATTGGGGCTCCTTTTCAATTCATATGGAAACAGTTGTTTCTATCAAAGTTCTATGTACACGTATTCCGAGTCTAAGCATTAGTTCAGTCATAGCACTGGAGCACACGCACGCGTTCTTCTCAATGTCTACGTAAACGTATGGAATGATCCGACCCGGACTTTGATGGTAATTCCGTCATGGAATAGTTTTGATGCAAGAATAACGTGACTCTCCTAGAATGTTGAAAATTCCAAATACTAAAAAGTACCCAACCCACATGGGGAATTAGTATTTACCTTTTCACGATAATCTGGAATGATCACTATTTCATATTTCAATGCTTATGATATAGTCCAGTAGGATCAGCTTGTAGCAGAGATTTCTTACAGACATCGAAAGGGTTCTGTCGGTTCTGTATTCTGATACATGTATAGTCTGGCTTGGATATCCAGGTCTGATCGATAAAGGAATTGAAGATACTTATTAATCTTAACATTGCTGAATCTGAAACTAAAGTTGGTCTCTAAAGTAGTAAACAAATCTGACTCGAATGCGAAGACAAACAGACAAGTCCACAAAATGGCGAACGGTCAGGATGTGAACCGACTGACACACTTTTAGATCTGTGACTAAATATGGCACTTCACAAGAAATTGAAAGTTTCTAGACATGGGTGTTGACACGGTGTTTCAGGGAACTGGTAGCAATCACAGTCAACAAAATGCATCATACTACTGTATAATTAACGATAGACAAGAGACCTTATACAGATTATATTTCTAGGCGCTACACACTTTTGGTTGATATTGTTGTTTTTTTAAACAGAGATTGCAAAGTTAAATCTTTGTTTGCAAGGGAAAAAGTTAAGGGCGATTCAATCAATCAATCTTTATTTCAGTACTGATTAGGCCACAGGCCTATAGCACATTTCATATATACAATTTTCTAATCAACATGGCTTGATAAATGAAAACCGCAACATTTTTAATTACAAATTCATTTGAAGAATTCAATAGAGAAGAAAATGATATTCGTCTTCTATAACAGTATTATTACAACATAATACTATTCAAGGAGAAATACAATGCTTTCGAAAAAAAGTAAAATAATATGACGTCAATACAACAAGACAAACACTGATGGTTTTACTTTTGAGGACCAAATGTTGCAATTATATGTACAATTATTTATGGGAATGAGCACTATATATGTAATATCGGATCCACAGCATATCAATGTAAATCTTTTTTTGCACATTTCGTGTCATTCTTCTGCCACAGTTCCAGGTGTGGACCACAACACACAGCTTGTCAGTACAAATGGATTTGGTAACACACTGCGCTGCAATCTCGTAATCCGCAAATCATTGCGTCTATGGACATACATGTACTTAGTACTGATGATTTCCATATAATCATCATTGCACTTTATTTTGTCAGTTTGCTACTTTGTTTTGTGAACAGACGATTCACAAATTCTGCTCCATCCCGTATAAATTAATATCAATAAGTTATAAAATACGGAACCGACTGGGGAAAACTCAGACGAACATGAAAAGAACACGATTTTTCTTAATGTTGAAAACAATGAATAAAGTAAATAATTTGAATAAAGCTGCCAATTCATTTTTGATTTAAATTCCGATGGAATATCATGCACACAAACAAATCAGTTCTGATTATTTGAAAAAGCAATGCGTGACTTCAATGACAGATTCAGCACTTTTATCCCATCTCTCGCCCAAAGTACATTTTCAGATTTTGATAAAGCTGAAGCCGTCAAATCATTTTATGTCACTTTCCAGTGTTGGTGATGCAATCGACGAGCGTCCACCAGTTACTAAGCTATGTGATCCTCAACTGGATCATACCGTCATCGAATATCAAGAAATAACAGATCTCATAAAATCTCTACAGGAAAATACATCAAGCGTCCTGATCCACATATGACTAAAAAAATAATCATTATCAGTTGATAATCTCCGACCTTCGGTTCTTCACTGTATAACTTGAACAAAGTGCATTCAAATGTGCAAAAGTGCAACTACCACATGTGATGTCATTGTACAATATTTGAAATATATCCCAACCACAGGTTTCATTTAAATGATATTACTATTAAAATGATATATATTTACTTTCTGGAATCTTTCCAAACATCTATCAGGATTTGTACCAAAGATTTTTACTTCATGTCAATTGATCGAAATTTATCATCATATTTGTAATTCTTTTGATGATCTTAAATATTGTTTAATGATATTCTGTGATTTTTTGTAGGCTTTTGACAGGATATGGCATTAAGTTCAACAATATGGTATTATGTAAAATAATTAGCATCGTGTCGTAATTATCGGTCAGATCTGTGCCAAAGATTATTTATTCATAAATTCACAAAAATAAGGGTCCCGCAAGGGTTTGTAGTAGGGCCCTTCCTATTTCTAGTTTATTCAAATGATAAACCGACTTGCCTAAAACACCCGTGAAGATCCGGGTTAGAACGGGTCTTCAGCAACCCACGTTTGTGGTAAGAGGCAACTAACGGTTTCGGGTGATCAGGCTTGCTGACTTGGTTGACACATGTCACCGGTTGCCAATTGCGTAGATAGGTGCTCATAATGTTGGTCACTGGCTTGTCTGGCCCAGACTCGATTATTTCCAGACCGACTCCATATAGCTGGAATATTGCTGAATGCAGCGTTAAACAACAAACAAACATGTCAAGGAACCTCATCTACTGAGATAGCTTTATTTGAACAGAGACTAAAACAAGACATATTCTCCGTTCATCATTGGTCACATGGCGTATGCTCTTTTGTCACAAATAATCCAACCATTTGTTATGCAGCAGACACTTAAAGACATCCAAGTGTCCCCGTATTTCAAGATTCAATATTGACAGCACACATTTGGATTATTCACCAGTAAAATGTGTATCCACTTCAACTTCAATATAAATTTAATAGATACAACTTCCCACATATCCGTCTGACCTTTATAAGACATATTCAAAGACAAAGGTTCTGCTGCTATAATTGTTACATGGTTTATTGCCTGAAGGTTTCCAATATGGCTGGCTACCTATAACAGAGAGGCCAATAACTGAACGAAAGTCCCTCATATCTAGGTTAATTACTTCAAAATAGATCAACTGCTTCAAAGTTTAATATGTGTAACAAGCGTTACGAAGCTGATTCCTGTCACTTGAGTGAGTTTAGTTTGACACCGCACTCAGCAATATTCCAGCCATATGGCGGCGGTCTGTAAGTAATCGAGTCTCGACCAGACAATCCAATCATCAACAGCATGAGCATCGATCTGCGCAGTTGGGAACCGATGACACGTATCAACCAAGTCAGCAAGCCTGACCACTCGATCCCGTTAGTCGCCTCTTACGACAAGCATGGGTTACTGAAGATCAATTCTAACCCGGATCTTCACGGGTCCCGTAACAAGTACTTGTAAGACGTTTCAAATGTCGCATACATATGTGTGTGGACACAATTCCCATATACTGTACATCTATCCTGCACTCTCACAATCAAATGTCACGATGTGACGATATGTATGTAAGAAAAGGCCTTTTAAGTGTGTCACTTCTGCATAAACTATATGACTTTTCGCAATAAAATATACTGATATCAATCCGACCAACTCGAAAACTCACAGTCAGTACCCCACCTTTTGTGAAAAAGTTCTGTCCTTATTTGACAAATGAAATGTCAACCAAGAAATTCAGCAGCTCACGGTTTTAAGATAGATCTTTTTCAAGGGGAAATGACGCCTTTCCTGAAAAAGAGCACCCTTGTTGATAACGGAACCCGTTTCTCATTCTATTCATCATGATGGTGCAGAGGGTGAGAAAATCAACAAGGGTTTACTTGAAGTGTTTGCCCTGGTCCCCTGCAATTTTACAAGATATCCCCTGGAATAGCTGCAAAGTAGCTGGTATTCACATAGATAAGTAACTTGGTGGCAAACATGTTATTAAAACTGATTAAATAACAAGCAGTGATTCATACAAAAACGTTAATTTGTCACTGACGTATTTCTGTGCAGATCTATACGTTATGCAAAATGTTTTTCTCATTCCAAACACATCTTAATACTTTTAATCGGAATCCTAGAATATGCTTTGAATTGTTCATAGATCCACAGTAGGAAGCATATAGTGATGATATCAGATTTCGAGACACCGATGACACACTTCGCAGACACACGCAAAGCCAAGTGCATACCGAGGAAACTTTTGGTCAAAATGGGAAATTGCATAGGATATCATGTTGGTTGCGGATGAGTCACATTTGGAAATCTCCTTCACGTATATCGTTTAAATTAAATTTATTTATTAAGGCATTGGAAGTTGTAATTTTGGCAAACAGCCTTAAGGAACAGTCGTACTAAACTCCGTGAAGTCTTTGTCCAACCTATCTCGATAGTACCTGGGGTAACATAGTATTAATATAGCTTTAGGTAATACATCTCGCAAACATCTAGTGTCATAACTGATTTTAAGTGGTCCTTTTCATATTGTTTACACTACTTGGACATTTTTAGTAGGATTATCATGACTGTTAAGCTTATGGAATACCATTCTAGTTCCGTATTTTCCATTGTCCTTCTTGCCTATAGAGTTGACTGTAGTGGGGATCGTTACTACAGGTTTATCGACTACAATAGGGATCATTACTACTGGTTTGTTGATTACAATGGGGGTCGTTACTACAGGTTTGTCGACTACAATGGGGCGGGATCATTACTACTGGTTTGTCGACTACCGTGGGGATCGTTACTACATGTTTGTCGACTACAATGGGGATCGTTACTACTAATTTGTTGACTATAGAGAGGATCGTTACTACAGGTTTGTTGACTACAGTGCGGCTCGTTACTACTAATTTGTTGACTACAGTGGGGAACGTTACTACAGGTTTGTGGACTACAGTGGGGAACGTTACTACAGGTTTGTGGACTACAGTGGGGAACGTTACTACTGGTTTGTGGACAACAGTGGGGAACGTTACTACTGGTTTGTGGACTACAGTGGGGAACGTTACTACAGGTTTGTGGACTACAGTGGGGAACGTTACTACAGGTTTGTGGACTACAGTGGGGAACGTTACTACTGGTTTGTCGACTACAGTGGGCTTGTCATGTCTGGAGTTGGTTATTTACAGGCTACCGTGTTAGAGCTGGGTTTTGCTGTCTAGGACGTTACACAACATTCGCTCAGCTTCTGTTTGTAATTTCATAGCCGTGTCTACTGACATCGACTTCACGCGAGATTTCATTCTAATTCTGGCGTAATCAATAGGGACATGCCACACTTTTAACATTTAAAAACAACAACTGAAATTTAAAATATGTTTTTTTCATTCCCCCAAAAAATTAAAACCGGTTTTGAGAGATTTGTTTTTCATATCTGAAGATGAAACTGTAAACACTACCTCCTCTTAACGCTTCAGCTAGACTATGAAATCAATGTCGGAAGTCCCGGAAACCAGGTTCTATTTGAAAAGTAAGGGTTGTCAAACAAAAGAAGCGTTTGTTGCATTTTTGTGCGTGTTAATACAGTTTGATGCATTCCAGACATATCCAGAGACGCAGTTGTCTGATCATTTTGGCAGTTTTATTAATAAAAATCTTACTATGCACCGTAAAAACGCGTGTCCCGTAATGCGATAGGTCGGGCGAGATTTCCCGAGACTTGTCAGATGTGTGGATTCAGCCATGATTGAAACGATTTTTATTTTCTCTGTTAAGGAAATATCTCTAGCTGTATTGAATGTCAGATTTCTTCTTGTATCCTTACATCGATGTAAGAAACATCGCTGCCTAGTCGTTTCATGTACATAAGATACACAATCTGGGGGCGACTGGTGTCAGCATCTCTGATAATCACTTTGGGAATATTGTGGGAAGTTTGAAAGATTTGTTTGTCAGAATACTGATTAAAATGAAAGTTTAAGCTTAGAAAGCTGAAACACGACGCACAACTTCTGTAGTGCCACAGCGCGTTTACCAGAGAGCTGAAAGGCAACTCATCTATACCAATAGATGGAGTGTGTTACAATATCTGGCCCTCTGAATCAATACAAGGAGTGATCGGCTTAAGGATCAGTATAATGTTTCTAAATGGTATATCGCTTGAAAAATACACTTACAATCTGAAGACACAGCCACACATACACAGCTCCCCCCCNCCCCGAACAAACAAACAGACTCGCACGCGCGCACGCACACACGCACTTACACACACTCGAACACACCACACGCACACGTAAACTTAACACACACTGGCACACACTAATATCTCTCACACACACACACTCGCTTCACACCTAACAATTACGCATAAACTTAACACACACTTACACAAACTAATAAGGGCAACGGTCACACTCAGATTGTTTGTTCGTTGTTTAACGCCACATTGAAAAAAATTCCAGCTGTATGACGGCGGTCTGTAAATAACCGAGTCTGGACCAGACATTCCTGTGATTGACATCATGAGCATCGATCTACGCAATCGGGACACAATGACATGTGCCAACCAAGTCAGCGAGCCTGATCACCCGATCTTGTCAGTCGACTCCTTAAACAAGCGTGGGTTGCTGAAAAACAGTCCTAACAGTCTTGAGGGAAACGAGAAGGTAGACGCATAAATAGGTAATGAATACACGAGTCAGTGCATGCGCGAGTGAGTGAATGTGTCAGTGAGTTTGTTTTAACTCCGCTTTGAACACTATTCCACTTTAATAACTAGTGCGTCAGACTGATATTAGAGTGGTAGTGTGAGTGAGTGAGTTTTACACCGCTTTTAGCAATATTCCAGCAATCTAACGGCGGGGGACACATATTGGCTGCACATATTGTATCCATGCTGGGAATCGAACCCGGGTCTTCGGATTGACGAGCGAACGCTTTAACCACTAGGCTACCCCACCGCCCCGACTGATATTAGAGGACATCCCGGAGTAGTTTACGTGTCACAAAATGTACATATGTAGTTAAAAAACAAGGGTATGATGCCATTAAATATAGAATCATAACCAGTGTGAATCTAGAAACACTGAGACTTGAAGGAACCACTGCGTAAAAAGAAAAATGTTTCCAGTGACTAATTACAGCGTTAAGATGAATGTGATTAAATAGTATATATTTTATACGGGGCCATTGGTCTCTATATCGAACACAACCATACATGTCAAGATAAAATGTGAACAGGTAAAAGAGTAAGCATATAAAGTTATATAATTATACATTTTTGTATATGCCTCACTTACATAGTTTGAAGGTGCTGGTTCCCTCCCCGAGCTCTAAATGTTCTCTGAGGGATCTCTGGATCTCCGAGTCTTTTTCTGATTGTCCTCACAATATGTGACCCCATTTAAACAAGGTCAACAACAGAATACACACCTCCATTTATCGTTGATTAAAATGCTGTACATATATTGACCTTCAGGTGTGTAAATTTTACGTGTTCATGTTCAGAGAGAGCTCAGTAAACACTTTGTGCAGGTTTCAAGATGCACACATGTCATATATCAAGTGGAGCTTTGTTTACATTGGCTGTGGGGATTGTTCAGCTCAATATTTATGGAAATAAAACTTAGGTCCAGTTTGCTGTTAATCGCCGCACTCACAAATATATCTGATACATGACAGCTATGTGTAAATAATCAAATACGGACTAGTGGTTGACACTATAAGCACCGATCCACGTAATTAGGATACCCCCGAGCTATTCGCCGAGCACAGGAAAAGTGTATTGGTTGAGTTGAAATTCTTCAGCCGTGCCAGAAACATATCATCCGTTTTTTCGAATAACGAGTCGTCCTTGTTACGTTCCTTGGTAAGTCAGAACCGTACCCGTTGGGTTTCATCAAAGTTCGAAAACATTTACGACTTACGACACTTTTGTATCTTCGCCTATGCCACGCTGACATGTAAAACATATAAAACTATAATTGAAATACTGGTCGAAATCGACCACTCCGGTGAATCGTTTTACAGACAGAGCAACTTAATGCTTACTAATGCAAATACTTATGCACTTTCAAAATATAAGAATATAATTTTCAGCTGCGTTTCTTTTTCTTCCAGTCATTCAATACCCTTTCATGAAAGACATTCCAGAATGACATAAACTGCTGGGTTAGCGCAATACATATATCCTTTTTTGACAAATCTGAATATAGATCGTGCTGCGTCAACTATAGCCTTTCGTGTATGGCTGGCATAAAGGAAGTGCTTAACCGCCGATAAATGGAGAACTGTATCAATATGGAGTTGCTTTATCTACTGACAGACGCTAAATGGAGTCAATTTGTAAATATAAGCGACAAAACTGTTTCCATAATCAAATTCAAAGATGTATTCGAAACATGCAGTGCGGCGTGCCTGTGTCGTTTAACGTCGCCAACAGCATGGATATCCTATTCTCCTGACAGTGGTGTTAGATCCGTGGGGAACGTTTCAGGTTGGTCACTTGTTTTCAATGGCTACCTTTGCTGTAGACTTACAAGTGATCTGTTGCAAACTGATTTGTATTGGTTCAATATTTTGGATATTTATACTGATTTTCCTTCAAACAACGATAACGATTTCTTGAATAACTGTAAATGTATCCTGCTATTTCCCGATAAGAAAAAAAACATTTGAAGAAAATTAAAATACATGTTAATTGGTTCTCTGCAAACGTTTTCTGGTTTATCTAATTACTAACTATAAAATTTAAGTATTTTCGATACCGCCCCACATTACCTTAGCACACCGTGGTATAAATTGCATACTGTTCAAGCAACGTTAAACCCGACTCACTCGGTGCCATACATTAACATTAACTTACGACTATCTTAGCGCTAAGAGAGCTTTGAAAATCTAGGCGCTGGATCATACATGCGATGTGAATCCGTGCATGTGAAACTATGGCAGTTAACGCTCATTGACAGATCATCTGCCTCTTGTCGTAACTATCAGGCGAATGATTCGAACTATCTCCAGTTTTTGTTCATTAAACAATGCAAACAATCTGCAACTCTAAAGGTTAGTTCGTGTGGAAGTCGTTGATATTCGACAATTGATCTTTAAATTCTGTTCAGACTCGATTATTTACAGACCGCCGTCATAAAGCTGGAATTTTGCTGAGTGTGGGGTTAAACAAACAAACAAATAAACAAATAAATAAACAAACAGAGACCAGCAACCACCCCATCCGTTAAGTCGCCTCTTTTGACAAGCAAAGAAGAAACGGGAACTAATTCTAACCGGCTTCGTCACGGGGATGTTATTACCCTTTTTATCTCAGTAGATATAAACCATTATTTATCATCTATCATTGAACATATTGTAACTATATATTACACATGTATTATATTAATCATAAACAGTGCAGCAAGAAGTCGTTGATCATGAGTTCTTGCTCGCCCTCTACTGTTTATTACTTACTATTGCAAATTACGGTTCCATTAATGTGCGGGATTTTGACAAAATATAACATCACAAACTCAAACCTAATTTTCAATGCCTAGTTTATATGGTACTGCTTACCCAACCCCATCACAATCCATTGTTAGCACAATCATAATTTTCTGTCTGTTTGCCCTGTTAACAATCTTTGTTTATGCACCCTGATCCAAATACTTTGTCGGTCTGCCCTGATCACAATCTGTTAG
>VKKT01000164.1:263735-280340 GCA_008038995.1 Haliotis laevigata
ACGTTGCTGTGGCTCTAAGCCGCCATATATCAGAATGTTGCTGTGGCTCTAAGCCGCCATATGTCAGAACGTTGCTGTGGCTCTCAGCCACCATATATCAAAGTGTTTGCTGTGGCTCTCCACCGCAATATATCAAAGTGTTGATGTGGCTCTAAGCCCCCATATATCAGAGTGTTGCTGTGGTTCTTCACCATCATATATCAGAGTGTTGCTGTGGCTCTTGATCGCCATATATCAAAGTGTTGCTGTAACTTTAAGCCGCCATTTATCAGAGCGTTACTGTGGCTCCCGGCAACCATATATCAGAGTGTTGCTGTGGCTGTCCACCGCCATATGTAAGTGTTGCAGTGGCTCTTGATCTCCATATATCAAACTGTTGCTGTGGCTCTAAGCCGTTATATATCAGAGCGTTGCTGTAGCTCTAAACCGCCATATATCAGTGTTGATGTGGCTCTAAGCCGCCATATATAAGAGTATTAATGTGGCTCTAAGCTATCATATATCAGTGTGTTGCTGTGGCTCTAAGCCGCCATATATTAGAGCGTTGCTGTGGCTCTCAGTTGTCAAATATCAGAGCGTTGCTGTGGCTTTCAGCCACCATCTCTCATGGTGTTGCTGTGGCTCTCATCCGACATATATCAGAGTGTTGAGGTGGGCTCTTCACCGCCATATACCACAGCGTGATGTGGTTCTTCAGCGCTATGTATCAGAGCGTGATGTGACTCTAAACCACCACAAAGCAGTTTTTTGTTTTGAGAGTATTTTTTTAAGACCTGACATAAATTTAATATTTAAAAAATATTTGAGTTGAACTCCTTGCTACAATTCATTTTTCATGGTATTTGTGTGAAGCAATCTACAGTGGGAAAGAACACAGCTTTTTCAAACGTTCGGTCAGTAGGGCTGGGATTTTATCGTAAATAGAAATCGTTTAAATAAATTTCTGAATAAAATAATTATGCTCCAGCTTGTTGAAGAAAAAATCTGCAAGGTGTACTTTATAAAAAAGGAAAGGAAAATTAGGCTCAAAGGTCTAATAAGAAAAAGATCTGGTTTTGTACGTGTCTAAAAACAATGTCCATTACCAGTTAGCATCACCAAAGATCAGATGTAAAATAGGGAGGTATATATATCTCTCTCTCTCTGTGTGTGTGTGTGCGTGTGTGTGTGTGTGTGTGTGTGTGTGTGACTGACCTCCTCTCAGTCACTGGTTTGTCTGGTCCAGATTCGAGGATGCTCACTGACCACGTTGAGAGAGAATGAAACAACATTCAGGCATACAATTGTTCCTGTATATGAGTGGAAGATGGCTATTAGTGTGAGCCAGTCTGAATTGGACTTGAATACACATGTTAGTAATATCATGGCGGTAGTGGGATAGACTAATGGCTACAACGTTCGCTCGTCACGCGAAAGACCCGGGTTCGATTTCCCACATGTGTACAATGTGTGAAACCCACTTTTGGTGTCCAAGTCGAACATGCGATCACAGGATGCTACAGCTAGTTTGCCAAAGCAAACGCAACAGCGACTCACAGTGCTATAGACCCACATACACACATACCAAACATCTATTGCTGGAATAGTGCTAAAAATGGCGTACAAAGTAACTCACTCATTCAGCGTGCTTAATTGATGTCAATATTCACAAACTTAAAATGCCAGCGACCATAAATATCGATTTTAACACAGGGTTATATTTGGAATTTATTAAAAACTCATTAAAGAACTCCATGGCTCAAGTAACACTAACCATATGCTTTCCATTGTTCTGCATATTTTGGAGCTCTGGGTGAAAGTATGAATATGAAACAGAAATGCCAGGCCTGGAATATTTAATAAACTGTCCCTTTACTGCACCAACAATGCTTCTCCTCTTGAGTGCAGACACTATGCTTCTTTCTTATGAATCCAAATATTATTCTTTAAACTTCACATTATTTGGAGATGAAAACATAGCACATAAGAGGACAGACTGTTTTCATCCTATTGGCTGAAGTCCTCACCTTATGTTTTGATAACCTTATGCAACAAACAGGCATGGCATATGAAACACTAGACATCTTCAAACTGACAAACAGTCAACCATAAGATACAGATTAAAGGGTGTTTCCATTGTGTAACTATTTCTGTGGGGCTGTTCATCTTTCTGTGGGGTGTTTCTAACTTGCTATGAGGACATTAAAGCAATACATTGAAATGTTGTAAAAGCGGATCCTGGTATTTTAGGCCAGAGCATCTGCACACGCTGAATGGTGGAGCAAATACAGGATTACAAAGGATAAAATACTTGAAAAACACTCGAAATATCACAACCATTGTTATATCTACACACGGGGTTGAAGGCTATAATATTTTGAAAAGTTACGAACCTTATAAATATGTAATTTAATATTCAACGCCACAAAATATTGGTACATTACGTATTTGACTAAGAAGACTAACTTGTTAAATATATAAAACAATTCGAATTATTATGAACATTGTTATATATACACACACGGGACTGTAGGGAATGATATTTTGAAAATTAACGAACTTTTAGCATAAGTAATTATATAAACTGTCAGCGCCACAAAATACGTGTTCATCACGAATTTGTCTGAAAACTGTTACTTGTAAAATATTTGAAACAATTAGAACAATCATTACCATTGTTGTATCTGCACATCTAGCACACTGAGGCTAGCTACTCTGTAATATTTTGAAAAGCAACGAGCTTTTAACATAAGTAATCAAATTGTCTGCACCCTTAATACTAATGCATCACATATTCCACTGAAAAGGTAAACTTGTAATATTTACAACAAAATTTATAAAAGATTTAGGGTTATTCGAAAGAGTCAAATTTGAAAATATTCTACTATATTTCCATAATACATAAAAGATCCTTTGTCATGTTAATTAATTCATATATTTGACAAAATGGTCGAGGAACATTTATGGATTATTTCATTCTGTCACCCAGAGAGGACCAGACTAGATGTTCCTTCCTTGCTATATATCGCTTGAATACAAGTCAAACATTGTCAAAAGGCGTCAAACCATTTTCAAACATTAAGTCATTGTGGTTTTCCTTTTTGCCGTTGGACAGTGCAGTGCGTTAATTCCAGGCTGAGTTTATTTCCGAAGCATGGCTGATTATGCATGTGTTAGGGTGTCTTCAACACGAGCCTTGCCGTGATAATATCGTGTTCACAACCTCACGTGTCTATCGCAAACCATCAGGTTTATCCATGTTTCGTCAGGGTCATATTTGCTTGTAATAACTTGCTTATCTCAGGCAACAATCATGTCACTTTTCAGCGTTTTTTGTGGTCTAAGGCAAATATTTGCAGAGAGTCTGTTCCTTGTTAAGACTAGGGTGGTAAATAGGCCAGTCTAGCTTTACAAGCGGGTGCATCGCTCGTCAATAGAGTATATCTAGCCCAACCTCAAAATGTAAACATTATCACTTTAATAATTGCATGGGGTTTTATCAGAAACTGTCGTACAATTTCTCTTGCTATCAAGTGTCTTTCCGATATTTATAACACTGCCGCTCACTCAAAATAGTCTGAAGCAGAAAATTTCCAGAAGAGAGACACATATTGTTATTCTTCTAAGGTGCCCTACTTTACACATCGCCAGTTTCCTCCTCTGAAAGGAAGAGCTCGCGCAAGAGGGGATAACTCTTATGCACGTCGGCAATCTCTATTTTTAATGTATTAGCGAAGCGCGTAACGGGATCGAATGCACCGTGAATGGGAATAGACGGGCTATTGTACACGGGATGAAGTGAAGTCGACCATCCTTTAATATCGTTAGACCTTCAAAGTGCCTAGTTACATGAAAACCTAGCTCTGCTGCAATCTCTATTTTGATTCAGCTTTGTACACATGAAAAGAAAATTGTAGCCGATGTTTCGTCATGAATATATTACTGGGACAATTTCTAAGGAGAATTTAACGCAGTTTCCTATCAAAGTGCAGTACGCGCTTCTATTGTTACTTCCTCTTTGACGGTAGATTGAAAAAATACAACATGTTTTCGGTATGGTTACTTTTTCAAAAGAGTTCACTACGTGTGGAGAATACAGACACCTTTCACTGAAAGACTTGTTTCATGTATATCCTTCGAGGGAGCATTTTGTATTATTAAATCATTTTACACTCTGTGTAAGGGGCTTGTATTCGTATGAATCAACAAAAGTTACACGGCCATAAAAGGTGTTATTACTGTTTGAATCTCTTTAAACATTTCATGATGAATAATGTTATATTTTTCATAAAATTATAAGGATCAATCAAAGTTGACAGAATAAAAATACCAACTTACACCCGTAGAGTTTAATAAGGGAACAATATGCACACACAAAAAATGAAAATTTATTTTTCTAATATTTATTTAAAAAATTAACATCGATGGATTAGGTAAAAAGTGAAAATCGAAAGGAGAATCAGATAGTGTGACTTGGCACAGCGAGAGGGATCCCAGTTGTGAACTACGAGACGCGTTGCGTCCCCGGCAGCGAGAGAAGAAGGGCTGAGGGAGGCAAACGCAAGCACCTGTGCGTGACGTCACGAGGCTGGGACGGGGTCAGCGACAAGGTAACCCAACTAGCGTCAACAACTGGCGCGTGTACGGTACACCCGACATGATCGTCGCATCGGTCGGTGCAGTTGGTCAAAGTACGAACGGATCAAAATCAAGAGTTAATATATTCGCGGTTTTTATCAGACTCATGTGTAGAAGAATAGACCTATTCACATGAGCGTTCACGTGGCAGGATTGTACGGCCCTTTGCCTTGAATATGCCGCTTGTAGTCTAACACACGATGGCTAATCGGCGACTCGCCTTGTGATTATAAATATGATATCGCCTATGGTGATAATTTTTAAAGCGATTGTCATGTTGACTTTATAAAACTAACGATCGTGCCAAAAATGTTGATGGGTGGAAATCGGTAAAGGTTTTGTTTCCTTGTGCTAAATAGCCCCTTTAATAGTATCGTACGGTTGAATTTAGGATTCTATGTTATGAATTTAATGGTTAAATCGGTCGTGTGCTTCCTGAACCCTATATCAAAGAGTATGGCCATTTTGTCTTATTTCAATTAAGAGTCAAATCAAATGCTGTTTTGGTTGTACACATTTGTTGTTTTTAATTTCAGTTTTTCAATATTTTCAAGTTTTCAGATAAAGAAAATAACTTCAAGACCATCAACGTCGAATGCATTTGGACAACATTTTTTATTATAATCCTATCGTTTAAAATTAAATTTATACATGTTTTTACGCACAAATCTACAACTTAGATACAAAAAGATTTATATAGGAAGGTAGGTGTATTATTTCAGCTTTGAACCACTGAAACAAGAACAAGAAACAAAAACATTAAAGAAAGCAAGACATAAATCATATCGGACGCAGCTCATCCTGTAGAAAGACGCCTGCAGTTCGAGCGCCACTCTAAACATATACGGGTAGCTGTACACCTAGTTCTCAAATAATACCGTCCTCCAGCGGTTCCCTCGCGGAGGCGCACGTTCCCGGCAGAACGACGTCCCGGTGCTTGCCACTTGCCTTTGTACAAGCAGGAGCTGACTGGATGCTGAGCCTGTCGCCTCACTGTAGGTATAGCACGGGAGATAGCAGGAAAATTATAACGTTCCATCCCATGTTGTGTCTGAAGTCTCCCCGTGAGTCAGTGACATGTGACCCTGGGGCAGGGGGGTGGGCGATACTGTTGTGCCACACTCAGTCACTCAGGGTTAACGCTGTGGGGATAAATGACCCGTTTGGGAGTCACCCCGCCTCTGACTTGTAATACTTCAGAGAACTTTACTCCGAACTATTGCTTGAGGATTGTAGCAAGGTTTTTGACACAAATTTACAATTTAAACCCATCAGTGGGGCAACGTTGATGTGCTAGTTTGATACCTTTTGTAAATGTTGTGTGTTGTATAATTATTGTAGTCAGACACTGGCTTCATCTGTCGAAGAATAATGTTCAGTTAATACGGTTAATTGTGTATTTTACTTTTCCCTCTGATCCGCGTCATTGGGAGCCCCGACTCACCCATCTCTTTGTAAAGGGACACAATATCTACTATAACCCAGGCCTTCGACAGGTGCGTGTTGCCTAACACATGTTCAGTGTTGCAGAAAAACATGACTGCGCGAAATAATGAACTTTTTACAGGCATTTTAGGAATATTTAACGACAAAGAAACCATTTTAATTATACTGTGTTACTATCTGGTTTATTTGATATCAAAATAACACAAATTGATATGCGCAGACCAACTAGCGGTAAACGCGTAGTGTTGAGTATTGGTTAAGTGCCTCACAATGGATGATGGCATAAAATAGGCCACCGGCGAAACACTGGATTTTGTATGAGCGCGAGGAATTTCTTTAGCATCAAAATGATATACTAGTGTGTAGTTGGACAAAAGAACAGATTTATTGCCGAGAAAGAACTCTCATCAGTGAAGTTTTATTTCAAAACTATCTTTTTAAGCAGCAGGCATAGAGTAGCGCTTTCCACCTTGTGTGGGGGTGGAGCTTTCCTTTCCCCACGTCGCTCTGTTTGGGGCTGCGCTTTCCAACCGTTAAACAATAGAAAATTATTGATATTTTTTCACCAAATATTAGTTATTTTTAGATTTTAAATGCAAAAGGAGTTGAATACCTGAAAACAGTATACAGGTGGAACATGTTAAACCTGCAAGGTGAAGAAATAGAACAGAACACAGGAGTAGAGTGTTTCTTTTGACAGTGGCTAAACAAAGGATAATTCACTGTCTAAAACGTTTAATATTTCAAAGTATACTTCCACTGCTAACAAATGATATGATATAATAAAAGCACATTGTCATAGGGCGTTTTAAGGAGTATCGCCGTCGTTGTTGATGTGCGTTGTGGAGGTGACGCAAGAAAAGCTTAACGCCGAATGCTCCTAGCTCCTAACCTGTGACTGGGATCCTCGCACAAAGGACCACACTGTGCAGTATATGTATTCCATGTCCATCACCCCACCACGACGTATAAACAACGTGGACATGGACTTATCTTAACTATTGGAAATCCGAGGAGTAATTCCGATAGAGTCAGTCGCCCCTCCTCTCTGTACAAAGCGAGAGCCGGCCCGGCCTTATGCTGCGCTTCACAATGGCAATTTGCTCGTTATTATAAGGCAGTAGTGAGGTAATTGAATAGAGTCTGCGCACTAGAATTGGCGCTAAAAATGAAAGTTGTGCGAAGGCGAAAAGGCGCGCAATTTGACTTTGGAGGAGAGAGGGGGGACCTCCAAAATAGTGCGTTTCGAGCTGCTCTCGGTCATAATATTGCAAAACAGCGATTGGGCATGGAACAGGGATGTGATCCCAATGCAAATTGACGAATTATACCCCAGGAACAAAACCCGAATTCTCCACGCAGCAAGCATAAAAAGTTTTGCCACTCGTATTGGACAATTGCGCAAACCTTTCGGCGTCGAACAAAGAACATTAACTAAAATCCAAGCTGATATAGGAGTTATATTTCTTGTAGGATCACAATGCACAGCCTGGCAGACTCTGGCGACAAGCACTGACCGTGGATTTCCTCTCTACAGCTGCTTCTAAACGTATAGTACAGAATGCAGACTGTTTTTTTCGTATCTTTTTTTTGCAGCACGCGCTGTCTCGGGCATTATCAGAGGGCCAATCGCAATCAATAGTTTATTAGATTGGGCTGGATAACGTTTTTCCGAACCTAATTTCTTTTATGAGTGAAATTAGCAGCTGCTAGCAAGGGCGATTTCTTCAATGGCGTCGTACACCCTGCATGTAAAATGTTCCCCATCCTCGGCCTTTCTTCGCTTCTAACGGTTTCGACAGCTGCGTGCCATAAAGGGAACGGTGCAAAATAGATAAATAATCACTCTGGGAGCTTATTATGAATTTGAAGCAGAAGGCCCGGGGAAAAACTGTCACCAAGCAGTTTTAGACAATGTAGGTAGGCTTTGAAAAACGCCCGTTCTGAGAGGGGTCTTGCCTTCTCCTCATCATACCTGCTGCCGTAAAAGGATCTTTAATTACGGTTCTGGGGGAAAATTGTGATGCAAACTAACAGCCGCTTTGTCCATGAGTTCTGTCGACTTTGAAACGACATATTCAGCAAGGTTGAGGGGACTTCTGGTGATCAACTTGAAGGCAGGTGGTGTATAAAGCATACACACACCCCGAACGCTTACGAAACCGAGAAGAAAGAATGAAATCATATGTTACGCAGAGAAAAAACTGTCTGCACTGCACTCTGCCAAATGGCGAGTGAATTTTAGAGTTTAGACACACGCCGTCCGATTGTCATGGGCAAGGTGTCCCTGAAATAAAAGACGTGGACAGGCAGAAAGCCTCTCCACCTTTCTCACACACAAACGGCAGCGCCTGTCAAATCCTGCCATATTATGCTGTACTTTCCTTATTTCTTGTGCAATTGCATCTGTAAGGGCAATGTACATTGACTACAAAGCTTTTGTGTCTGTCCGTCTCCCAAGCTGCTCCATTGCCAAAATCAGCTGAAATTTACATGCACGCGCATTTTCCTTCCAAATGGTCACGTGTACTGCTGACTTGATGATGTGTAGCCTGCATGTCTTTCCTAATATTGGCGCCAATTTGCTGAGAACAGACGAAAAAAGCTAATTTCCACATTATCTAAGTCCACTTAAGTTTTATTCTTTCTCCCCATGTCCTATCTATAAATACATATGGCCATAATGAACAACTGCTGCCAAATCATGGGTGTCTCGGTGCAGACGTTGCAGGCAGTGCCGTCTCACCACATCGTGATCGCAGTCATTACAGATTCAGGAAGAAAGCTAATTTATTGATACAGCTTTTTCTTGGGAAACTTATTTAAAACTTCAGTGATTTCAGATAAAACACAGAAAACTGTTTCTCGGCGGAACGTGATCTAAACGAAATTATATAACTGTGCACTCGTGGCGGATGTTTAGGGGCATACTGGGAAATAATTATTCGTTTTTCTGCCATTCATAGATGAAGAAAAACAGCTATGAGAAACGTTACAGCTGAGCACGATTAAAGGACAATGCTTGGGAATGACAAGAAAAATTAGGAAAAAAACTTTAAAAAAGTAATTTCGGTGCGAATGAAAAATAGATTTGAACGTGATTTACATTAAACGTTTTCTTTGGGCGATGTTGGTGAGTGACACGTTATAACGATTGACGACCAATGAACAATGCCACGTGCTCAGGTGGACACAGTCCCTGGAAGACCGCTCCAGCCAGATATGTGGTTCTCCTTCTCAGCAGCGCATGCGGACTAGTTTCTGTCTCAGGGAATGACGTTCTCTTGGGAGTATCTCGACAATGTTTGTGTGTAGTGAAGTCAATTCATTTGTAACGGTGAATATACCACTAGGTGACCTACATACGTTATGTGAGTGGCCACGAAGCCTTGTGACGTCATGGTAGCCAGTTTTAACGCTTGTTGAACAGAATGACGTTAAATTTGCAAATGTTCATTGGATAATTGACCTGGTCAGAACTAAGAATATAACACATTTGAAATGTTAATGAGTACCTAAGACATGTTCTCCAATGAAACAATGTATGAGACATGGTTATAGCTTGTGGTATATGTAGTTGTATATATACAGGCCTGAAGGTCTGTGAGCACATGTTACGTCTTAGGACGGTTGGTACACTGCTGGAAACATATGTAGAATGTATACAGAGTCCAAGGTTTGAATAACAGACTTCAGCAGTCATATCTCAGATCAAATGCATGATGAAGGAGATTCATATGCAAATTCATAATTGGCGTAACGTGGATTATATATATCATGCATACGTATTTTCTTCACAATGTAATATATGTAAAATATGTGGTCATTTACTAAGACACGTATAAATCCTTAACAGAGTGTACAGAGAATATTTAGGTGTGACGTCACACATAACATAACAGTACGTGACAACGTGACTTCCTGTGTATGACCTTACAGCGCCAGACTCTACCACGTGTTGAGAGTCACGCTTCAGTGGGGCGAGTTTGTATGTTGCTGCTTGTAAGATGTTTCATCAAATGCTGCAATGCGGTATATTGTTCAAATTAATGTTTTCAATCGTAAAACACTTTGACGTTTCATGACGCAATGATGACATATACGAAGTAAGCTTTATCTGTGCTGTCTTTACGTTGATGGTTCCAAAGCAAACGAAACCATGGACTGGGCTAAACACAGCTGCTGTCAAAATAACTGTTGATATTACTTGAAAATCACTTTATTACTTTGCTGATTAGTTTAAATGAGATAAATGTAGTTTGTATTAACGATAAGTCAATCAACACAGACAACATTTAACAGGCGTTTATAACAACGTGTTGACCTAGTGGGGAAACTGACATCTAACTGGGAGGCAGAGAGTCCCTTTAAAGTCAGTGTCCTTATTGTAGGAGCGATGGGTGTGAATATATATCTTGGCTAACTGTTTATGTTACATCATCGGTTAGGTACGTCATGGTGACGACACCTTCCTCCCCAACAACCAGCGAAATTCACATGGTCGGTTTTATGTACGAAGCTGCCTGTTACATCACTTACCGATATATTTCTGACTCCTTGACATTGGAATGGGTGTATTGGAATGCGGAGTTCACACCTACACAGAGACACCTGGCACATAGATCTACATAAGTAAAACAATGTCACACCTGTCAATACAGCCCAGAAACTGTAGAGTTGACTACAGAGGTAACACAGATAGCACAAACTGTAAGAATAACGAATAAAATTGTACAATTAATTTATGCTAGTCTCCTGATGTACCAGCAAATTTTCAAAGCTTGCTTAAAACATAATGTATGAAGGGGAGGTAACTCTAAATTCCTATGAAAATGGCGGGAAATAAGATCAAACTTTGAACTGCAGACAACAGTTGCGTAACTTCAACTATGGTTTTTAAAGAGAGGAAGTCTTTTGAAATTGAATACAGTTTAATGTACCAATGTTTGGTTGGAAATATTATGAAACTAGTCCGTGAACAAATGAATTATAATTATCAATTGTTTTAATCAACTTATAATTGTATAAGTACGGACTTAACAGTAGACGTTTAATGAAATTAATTTTTTATGAATATTTGATATCTGTTTTAAGAAAAATGAAAACAATAGTTGATCTATAGTAAAAAAAGCAAATAAAATATATTTACTTAAGATATGTCTCATTAATTACCCGTATGGCTTGGTAATGATATCAGACTATACCCTTGAAGTACATACAAAATGCCATAAAGATATTTCATTTGAAGCTGGTGCCACTGCCGGGTACACCTTACGAGGGATTTTATATGTTTTCCCTTGAAATGTGTTTTCAGATATCATATAATTAAATCATACTGTCATCAATTAAGGTATATTGTACTATACGAGCATCTTTGAGAAGAACGCTTAAGATATATGAGACTTTTATGTTCAGGAAATGTTGTTGAACACAATACCAGAAGCCAGTCTCACACATTTCATGGCCAGGGGTTAGTGCGAGACATGTGGTCCTAAACATAAATGACCAAAACGGAACATTACTTGGAATGAAAATGCGGTTAATTTTTCATTCGATTTTATTCCCAGTCTCTAGCTGTCAAAACACCCATTGTAAGGGTACTATGAATTTCACGGAGGGCTGATCAGTGTTGTAGCGCGAGTATTCACAAAAAGGGGGTTGGTCACTTCTGAAACGTGACCTCAAGCTGACCACCTGGAGGGGTAAAGTGAGACGAAACCCAGTTAAGTGTCGGTATCATTCTTTGTTTATTAATAGTTACTTTCAGTTGCCCGAGCTGCGAATTTGCTGTAACAGGATCTGGAAGAGTACCGTCTTAGTAGATTTACGACTCCGACAATAAAGAGTTACACACAGAGCAGATAACTCCTCATTCCTCACGTCCCATCCCTCGACGCTCGACTGAATAGGGACACATGCCAGAATTAGACATCTATCGTTAATCCCTTATCAACAATGATGTCTTCATTAAGAACATGTCTGGTGAAAGTCGTTATCACAGATAAATATTCCAATACACCCGTATTTGTGAGCCGATGTTAACAAGAGGCGTGACCTATTGCTACTGGTGTACTAATAAATTGTCAACAGATCGACTAGCTATATAATTGGGACAAGGCGAGCTGCTTTGTCTAGTAATAGTATTATGGGTGTGACAAAGACTGTGCTGAGCGTGCGCTTCTCAAAGTAGGCACTGTCCTGTCAAACGCTTCCAGGGATGGGTGGTTTCATATTATAATAAATGTCATTGATTTAATTACTGAACTGAATTAATGAACTTGCTACTGTATGATACGAAATCGGAATGTTTCGGCTTTTGATAATGCTACTAGAGAAAAATATGAACCTGTTACTATATATTTTCAGAAATGGCATCGTATTTTGGACAAATTTTATGTTTAACGGCGAACTCAGCAACATTCGAGCTACGTGACTGCGGTCTTAAAATAGTTGACTCTGGACCAGACAATCCAGTGATTGACATCATGAACACCAATCTGCAATGTTGGGTAGAGGTGACTATTGAGGGGGAAACAACTACTGCGAAAGCGATAGTCTATTGCGATCAACTATTGTAATACTATTGCAATAGTTTTTTCTCCTTGAACTATGTCATTTGAAGTCATTTCCCAAAAGAATGTATAGTTTATATGAAATAAAAACAAGCTGACGTAGTTTCAGTCTCTTTTAATAACTGACAAGAAACATGAAACCTAGATCAAGTAAACAGTTAAAACATAAACTCAATGAAGCTGCAAGTCTGAACCCAAACAATCTGGTACTTCCTGTATTTTGCGCTACGCATATATCAACGGAAGTCAATTACTAAACTATCGATACTCACATATACTTTTCGTTTCTGCCATCGATTAATTGCTATCGGACACTCAACAATTACAATCCATTGATAGTTCGATGCATCGCTACAGCCCTAATATTGGGATATGATGGCATGCATCTACGATGAATACCCGATCACACACCAGGCTCCTCTCACGACCAGCAAAGTCGCATCTTACGACAGATGTGATTTCCTGAAGACCAGTTCTAACCGAGATCTTCACAATTGACAAAGGGGCGGTCGGGTTGCCTAGTGGTAAAATCGTTCACTCGTCACGCCGAAGATCCGGGTTCGATTCCRCACATGGGTACAATGTGTGATGCCCATTTCTGGTGTCCCCCGCCGTGATATGGCTGAAATGGACGTAAAACCATGCTCACTGACTCAGTCATTCACTCACTCACAGTTGACAAAGCGACACTATTATATCACAATACACCCAACTGTGTCGAATCTTATTTCATACTGTGTGGCTATCGTTCGGCAGTGGTTTTTGACTGACCTTTCAAGATCTTCCTGGGTGTCATGGCATCACATGGCAGTCAGTACTTATGACCATCTGATGAAACATCCAGTGTATCTGAACAAACCATCTAGCTGGTATCAGCACCATCCTTCATGCTCATCATAGTGACGGCAATATGTAGATATTTTAAAAAAATAAACGAAGATCGGTATATATAAAATAAAGTGCTGATTTTGTTCTAGGTGAAAAATTACGAAACTTTCAGTCTAGAAAATAATCAATGTCCATTGTCTGACGAAACATATTCCTTTTGCGTGAAAGAAAAACAGTTAATGAAATGATATTTCATTCATAATAATATGAAATCTCCATTGCACTATTGCGACGACAATGTCATAAGCATGTGCTTTACAATCATATTAGATGTTTACGTGGTATTCGCGAACCGCTACGACGGGTCTATCCGTTACAAACACATGCACGGGCAAGTAAATTATTCACTTGAAAGAACACTGGGATTCTACACGGCACAATGTTTGCATCAAATTTGCAAATGTGCTCCTTTTATCTACCGTGAAATCTTTCGAAAGATATACGGTTATACATTAAACATATAATTTTAAGAAAGATTCGTATGCCGCTCTCTCAAATCGATTTAAAAGAGCATGCCTGATTGTACAGTGAAAGTAGGGGAACGTACACATGATGATCTGATTGAATATTACTAGACATGAAAAGAGAGTTGAAAGTTCAAGTCAAGACTCCTGTCAGCAGTCTTGTGAAGGGCTGTTGAATTTTGTATATGTTTACATCTGAATATACATGTATATGAATATGCATGAATGTGAATATAAAACTGACAATGCCGTCTCGCTCGTCTCCTGTAGCTCTAGTTCATTTGCATAAATCAGTAGAAGCGAATCGACCATTTGATTACTATTGAGCGATATTAGATTATTGATATACCTGAGTTAAAGTTAAACATCTTGGCCGAATTCTCCTGGTTTTGTTTTCAGAATACACTCTGACTCGTGCTTAAGACAGATTAGCAAGCAGGAGAGCGATGGCCAGGAGCATGTGAATGTTGTGCCTACATGCCATATCCCTAGTTTTCATATGACATTATCAAGTCCAGAATTTTACCTATTGCCTTCTCAGTAGCCTTCAGAGGACATTTACAAAGAGTTCCACATTTCCACATGTCTTCTGTGAATTAAGTTCATTCCTTGATTGCATTAAGGAATATGGATAATCTTTGAGACAAGAATTTGGAGATCTCTTTGTACGGATCTTTATGGAGTTTTGCAATGTATGAGCGAAAAATTGAAATTTTTCATGTTTTAGAGTTGAGACAAAAGTTGTTATTACATAAGCGTGGAAATGTTTAACGCCAAGACAAATTTCTACATTGTCTTTACAAAGTATGCTTGAACTAAACAATAAAGATGGTATTATGACTGTATAACAACTTATCGATCATATATCGCCTTTGTAAATTGTTAACTAGTTTATGTAGCATCATTGAAAGTGTTAAGTAGGCCATCAGTAGTGCAATTACCCACCAAAAACTCACCACCCGGATAACACGTATCGGCGTGTCATACACCATCAACGTCCAGCCTGAGCACTCACATGACCAGCCATGCGTGTGATTGGTCAAGAGAGCAAATGGCCATGTTGTGACCATTGGCCTTGCCATTCAGATGCCAAGTAGACAGCACACATCAACAGCATCGCTGATTTTCTAAATGACTTAACACGCATATGTGATCTGATGAGGTCATTTTCTGGTCTAACACAGATGGTGGCAGTGGGCAATTTATCACAGATATGTGGTTAACTATGCATTGGGGACTTATGTGATTTTAACACGAATCTGACAGTTTGGTCTGAAGGTCTGTGCGTCTGCCCTACCATGTGACTGGCGTATTTGTTTCTCATAATATCCAATCGGTGTCGAATCTTGACAATAACACATATCATCATGATTTATCCCAGTAGCATAAAGACCCTCGTTTCCATGATAGGTGAACTTCACAACCCTTGAAACTGGAATCTTATATAATTATGAACCCCAGTGACAAAACACCCTTGTTTGCAATGGTCGTATATATTGACAAGTGTCCCATTAACCACCCTAAAAAGAATGGATTCCAGTGACGAAAATACCTCCGTTGCATTGAGATACTCGTTTATACTGACAAGTGTCCCCGTTTCCTGGTGCAAAAGTGACCCCAGCCGTTTAATGACATTCGTGTACACGTGTTGCCCAAAGCCCTGTCGCCATCGCCATCCAACCACCCACAACAATGTGACGCCCCTTTGAAAATTCTGAATATCACTGGAAAAAAATGACCAAAGTATGTCCACTCATATATATCCAATCCAGGGGCGGAAGGTTAGCCCAGTGGGTTCGAACCGGGTTCTGTTTCACATATAGGAAGACCGTGTGAATCCCATTTCTGTTGACTTCGGTCGTGATCTTGCTCAGATATAAATAACCTTTGCTCGCTGACTCACTCACTCTAAGTCACCTTAAACTTTAGTTCGACAATATCTTACCAATTACAAGTCTTATCTGACATGAAATAAGCTGCAAAATCAGTGTGTACATAAGTTTGGTGTTGGTTAACAACAACACACTCAAAACGCTTATTCGATGGCGATGCCATTTGATACGGACATCATAGATATGTTTTGGAAAGTGGGCAGTTTCTTGGCGACTGTTTTCAACCTCCAGAAACACCTGGTGCTTTTCCAAAGACAACGTAAATATTTTGAAAAGAGTTTTTAATTGTAACAAACATTGTGCACGTGTTGCCAAACCACCACATATATCCTTTACTATGTTAAATCATAATTTTGATGAATAGCACGTTCACTGGGTAAACTATCTACGATGTTGTTTTGAAAGGAATCCTCAAAAGTCCGGAGTGTTCTTCTGTATGTCATGTTGTTAATGTTTTCATTATGTTTGCAAGTTTTGGTCAAATACCTGGCAGTTTAATTTTCAATTCCACAATCATTCGTTTGAAAGTTGGAGTCAAACAATTGTATTTGTTACTGTTGTTAATTGTATTACCTGCCAGAGAATACAGCACATTGAGGTGAGGCGAGGTGAAATTGGGTTTAACGTCGTGCTTATTTCGCTCATTTGACGACGTGCATGCGTATGTATGTGTATGTGCGGCTGCTTGTACTATCCTAGACTTAAGCTGGTTTTATAGTGCTAGCC
>VKKT01000165.1:25468-42824 GCA_008038995.1 Haliotis laevigata
GTGATGTTGCTGGAATATTGCTAAAAGCGGCGTAAAACCAAACGCAGTCAGTCAGTCAGTCAAATATTTTAGATTTAGTTACTAGTTTATAATGGTAATTTTATTGTTCTTCGCCAACAGGTCTTTAATTTCTAACTTTATTGATCTTTAATATAATTATGAATTGTTCTCGTCACGATATGGCTGAACTCTTGCCGATGTGACGATTAATATTAACTCACTCACTCATGTTTAGTATCAGTGGTGTATTTTACAAGGCGTAATTTTACAGAAGTACTGGGGCATTCTGAAGTTCATATCTGAATATGATAGTTTATCACTGACGTTGTAGATAAAAGCATTTGTCAAATATACAATAAAAAGAAGTTTTTGTTGAAGGATAGTGAACAAGTTTAACCAAAGTGGATTTCAGTGTGCTCGTTTTAATGCGATATTCTTCTCGAAAATGTCGTCATATAGTAGCAGCTGTCCAGCAGGTTAACAAGGATGCTCATGTGAAAACTGTCAAATCTTCAAATTAGTCTCCAGAATCAGTTGGCACAGTGCGATGCTCATGCTTCTGACAATATGAAAATGCATAGCTATACATAATGATTTATTTTTTACAGACTAAAATATCAAATACAGCAGAAACAGGCTGATTGGGCTCTTTGCAGTCAGGCTGGTGAGGCTCATCTTCAGCGCAGGTACCCCTGCCAGCTCTCCACGCAGGCCAGAATGGGATTTCTCCCAGGAAGCACTGACCAGTCGAACCCAATAACATTCATTACATAATTTTCATTCTATATTATCATTTTGCCTCACACATTGACGGTAAGTGGGAAGTGACTGGTCCTGAACAGCAAACAAAAAGCCTTCTGTTTCACTTTTCAGGAAATCCGACTTCATACAAAGAATGGACTAAGGAGGATTACTCTTCGTCTAAACGCAGTGCAAGAGTGCTGCAGTCGGTCAGAAGGCCTTCCCTTGAAAAAAGGATTTGAAATGACACTTGCATGAATGCCGCTCACTTCTGTATAGCCCAGCAGTTCAGAACCATCAACAAAATCAACAGTAACGTGAGTTTCTGTTCAACATGCTTGGACTTGAGTTTTGACATGCTTCAGAAAAGGATCAGCAGACATCAAAAGTATGCATAAGGTGGAAATCAATATACAGTTTACTAAAGAAACCATTCTGATGGGTTTTCCTTCTAAACGAAATGACCCTTTAAACGTAATCTGTCTTGAAATAAAAAACACAATTATCAAAGTCTATCTTAAAAGAGGAAAACTTTCCTTTGATTCGATCCAGAGGAAGTTAACAAATTATTGTAACATAACTAAAGCCACAGCTTACTCCAATTGTGACTACAACAAATTCGTCAAATTTTGGTCCAGTTGCAATAAGTTGTTTGTTTAATCCTTTCTATTCAATTTCCCTTTCCAATGAAACTTTGTATATTGCTGTATGACACAATATGAATCTTCAGTGAAACTTTATATGTTGAATGACATTATATGATTTGCTGTAGACATAAAAAGTGGAAAAATAAATACCATCAGGCCCTTGCGCTGTATTAGATATGGACTTTTTAATTACCTTTTTAGGCAAATCAGGTGTGATAAAACACACAAATGACGACCTCATTTTGTTATGTACATTGTTCGTGTACTGCTCCACCCATAGTTCCTCAAGGATGCAGCTGCCGGAAAGAGACCACATCCGTTTCCAAAACAACTCTTTTCATAGTGACTCGATTTGTTTACAAACAACATCGTACAGATGTAATACTGCTGAAACAAATATACTCAAGATTTCGTCAAAATTGTACGACATTGTTTATGAATCAAACAACTCCTTAGTGGCATGACGCTCTTTGAATCCTGATAAAAAGAGCACGCTTGATTGTACCTAAAAAATTGTGAATGTAAACTCACAAAAGCTCGAGCTGTTGGGACATGAAAGGGAAGTTGACTTTTGGAAAGTTGAAATCGTCCCTTTTGTCATACAGCTTTGTGGATATTTTTGTCACTCTGATCTTTATGCATAGATCTTAATATGAAACAGTTGAGGGGGTCTCACTTGTCTCCTTAATTTCAAGTTCAGGTGTGTAAAGGCAAAGAGCCATTTGATGGTTATTGAACGATATTGAATGGTCGATATACGTGAAGCTTTAGTTAAACTTCTTGGCCCAAACACCTTCTTTGATTTTGCCAACCCATGCAGAAATTCTGATTTATATGCATAAAGAAACACATCCGCAAGGAGGGGAGCACAATTGGTGCCCATCGGGATGACAACTTCTTGGCGAAATGTTTTACCCGCAAATTTCACAAAGATTTTCTCAATGAGAAAGTCCAGCATTTCACATATTGTTTTCTCGGTAAACTTCAAATGACATTTCCTTTCATTTTTGACAAATTGTCGTGAACCTCTGAAGATAGATATGAAGGTATATCTTTGTTCAACACGTTTGTTTACAAAAGCCACTAGAATCAAGGAATGAAGTTTTCCTGAAGTTTGTTATGTGGGATAGTGGTATACAATGTTGGAAAATCAAACGTTTTGACAGAACGGAACTCGGTCCTCGTGAGATTACGCAAATCCTTTGAGTTTGAACAAATGGTTCAGTAAAAGGATTCTGGCATTTTCCTACTTCAAGTATGGAAACACCAGGGAGTAAATCTTATAATCAGGCGTCAACCCTATAAAATAATCTGTGTACGAACCTTATCCCTGAGCAATCATAATTGCGAATTATATCACAGTGTTTGTGTCTCGAGTGTGTTCAATATCTATAGGACCTCTCAACAGCAGATTGAGACCAAGTGTAAGATGTTTACAAAATCTCTAACTGAATCACTCGTATTTCAATCTGATTTCTTTGCTCAACTTAATTTTCAGACCGTTGGGATTAACATATTGATTGCCGTGCTTCCTTTATACTCACATTCCTTGCGATTGGTAGTGACTTACATTGTTACAATTGTTTAATGAAATATAAATATACATTCACTTGCACGTGTTGAGTCAGAAATGAACATTGTATCTAGTACTGGTACCCTGCAGCTGTATAAGGTGTTATTTAATGAATAATGTGTTTGGCTGAAATAAACCCCAAGAATTCCAGTTGCCTACACCCCCGTTGCATAGCTACCTTCCTTAAGGTAAGGGTCGAATTCGTAAATTCTCCACGATTACGTTCTTAAGTTGGTTAGCTCCTTGGCGGTGCTAGCTGCTTTCATTAAAGTGATCCATGTCTGTAACTTGTTCTTATTCTTGTTTTAAATTGGTGTTGGAGTGTGTGAGTGAGTATAGTTTCAATAAAGCAATATAACGACGAGGGACAATGTAAACTGGCTTCACAAATTGTACCTACGTGAGTAATCGAACCCGGATCTCCTGTTTTCAGTCGGATAATTAATTGATATGTAAACTATGATTCGATAGTAACTCTGAGAACGACCAGCTTTTATGCTAAAGGTTGAGCATTGGTAGTATAAGAGCTAGTGAGTTCAAATTTAAAGTCACATCGGCGGTATTTCAGCCATATTGTGACTATGAAGGTTGTACATTTGTAAATGTATACATGAAATAAAAACAAACGTATGTACATTGTTCTTACCTGTCTGCAAAGGACAGTTAAATAACAAGTCTATCACAGATGTACACTAAAAACTATAAAACACTATTTCTAAATTTAACGGTACAAAATAAAAATGGGCTTTAGATTGCCAACAACTGAAGGTAGATCACCATACTAGGGACCATGGGGACTTACAGTAATTTGCTTCCTGCTTGGACCCTAGCTGAATTTACATCATCCCTTCAGCTGTCAGCAATATAAATAAATCTGGTCATACATTAAAAGAACACATGTTCTACGATTATAAAGCTGGTAGGTTTAAATTTACTGTAAGTGTTTTTGGACTTATGTACCCTTTGAAGAGGACAATAGTTTTAACCCCTTTGAGGTACTTTAACCCCTTTGAGGATACACCCACTAATAATCTCAGTTACTAATCTAAACTACCAATCATTAAAGTGCATCTATCTACAAAACATATTGTTCAAAATGTATCAGTTAAATCAATTTCTTCTAAAAATCAATAATGAAATGAAAATTAACAGTAGTAAAAAGATCCTTCATCGTTTTTACATTGAAATAGTTATCCCTTGTGATTGAAAAACCAGGTAGTATAAGAACTTGAAAGAACAGCTCATCTCCCTTTATTACATCTGTCCAACTACGAATATGTGATACCAGTTATTGTCATTAAATATCATTATTTACATTCATCGTCTTGATCTATTGCTTCATTGAAAGTCGATGTGAAAGTGAAATATTTATCAGATACTCCTTGGACTGTATGCGCAGAAATATAAGTGATAGTGTTCCGTCATGTGCGCATGGCTAAGAAGGCCACACTTCTTATATAAATAGACATGTGTTTTGTCTCTTGTCTGTTATGATTCTAGGATCGGTGGGGTAGCCTAGTGGTTAAGGCGTTCGCTCGTCACGTCGAAGACCCGGGTTCGATTCGCTACATAGGCACAATGTGTGGAGCCCATTTCTGGTCTCCCTCGCCGTGATATTGCTGAAATATTGCTAAAGGTGGCGTTATATAGTCACTGTTATAATTCTCTTCGTCCCTATGTCCTTAATATTCTGAGACGAAATAACCTGATTTACATTTCTGGATTTGACAGCACAAAACCATACTCGTGACTTTTTCCAAAGTGCATCGTTGCGGGTTTTCCTCCCAGATCAATATGACACCTCATTTCAATGGTGTTAAGAAACTGTATATATCGATAGGTAGTTACTGATATGTCCTTAGGCTATTGGATTTCCTATTGACAAATTACTGGGATAAAAGTTAATAACGAAATGCGTTTTACAAATGAAGCTGGTAAATAAAAGGTTGGGGGGCGTTAGTTTAAGTAGTTTCGAACAAATTACTTGTGTTAGGTTTACTTTATTGGTTGGTTTCCACAACCTAATTGCCACATTCCTTTGGTTAAAGTATTTGTTCCAGGAACATCTCAGAGTTAAAGGAACATCCTGGAACATCGTACTAAAAACTGCTGAGCAAAATATAGTCAACACATTAACATTTGACTTTGAACAAGTTAAAGAGGTTATTTAAGCGTTTTTGTGCTGCAACCAGTCGGCGGGAAAATGCAAACGCATGGTCAAAAACACACGTTGAATCCGTATATGAAACCCGTTTCAAATAAATGACTACCTTTATTTAAATGTTTCATTTCTATCCGCTAGGAATATGGATGTATACTTTCTTTTCCAGGCGGTTTATATAGATAAATAAAATTCATTTTACGAACATTTGGATTTCTTCAAACATGAATCTCAGACTCAGAGAGACACAACTGAAAAACACGGTTCACGTAGAATGCCACTCAAACAAAACAGTTCACGCACCTTACTGTCATCTTATGCATGTGCTTGTTTTGCACTATTAAAACGTAATTTCAAAAGCGTTCATTTTTCACGCCTCATTCGGTCCCTACTTTACTACGATGCATTCAACCCAGTTTGGGTATAAATGTACTTGTCTAATTTGATAATAATGAATACTTTTCACTTGTCTCACGTTTTCACTGTAATAAATGTCACCAATGTTAAAACCAAATACCAATGACATTACGTTATCAGAAAGGTTATGTCCTGCAACAAGTGCAAACTTACATACACCACATGTATTGCTGTCATGTAGATAAACTGAAATATGTATCACCAGCTGCCTTTAAACTACAAATTGACAAACGAGTTTTTAAGTTCTGTGAAAGTTGGGTTGTGCCTCATAGGTGTGATGAAATCAGCTGATGGTGTCATGGAATCTCAGAGTCATTGTGACAATGGTGACTTGGCACCATCATAGCTGTCATTGGCCTAAAAGAGTGTTTTTATTGCTTGAGTTATATAGTCATAGTTTACGCAATGATTGATATTTTTTGTCATGTTTATTTACGTTTCTGCGCATACATGTAAATTACATATCACGCATACAGACACAGACGTATTAATTTAACTCTAACTTAAGAATTCCTCTTACAAAATGTATGAATTGATAAAATGATCATTTATATTATCACCATATCATTTCCACTTTCAGTTTGTGTATTAAGGTGTGACATTAAATATGTTTCTATAGAAACTGCGTTGATTTCGTGTACAAACGTTGCGTATAAATATCGTACTTCAGATTACGAGCTTGTATTCCGAAGAAACCGCGATAGATTATCAAGAAGCGACTGAATGTTATAAGAAAATATGATATATATCATATTCAAGAAAAGTGTTTGCCTCCAGCCTACATGACAGGAACTGAAAAATAAAATGTGTCTTAAGAATCATCAAATTACTATATGATGCGCGCAATAAAAATTATGCGAGTATAATCTTTAATGTCGCTATTGCGCTTTAGGTATTTTGATATTTACAAGGCAAGTGAATATTGATTTCAGACTAAGATCAAAATAATAAATAAATAAATGTATTCTTGCCAGAATTGTAAACTACTTTTCAACTGTTCGTCTGTCTTGTTTCTGCTCGTGTACAATTTGTTAGTGTGAAGTTCAAACGATATCCGGATTTCAGCTGAAAGTAGTCAATAAAAAGTTTCATAGCTGTATGAACAAAACATTTTCACATTCTTTCGTATATGGAGACTGTGTCATAATGAATTACATGCATGTGCATCTGACGTGCCATTTCTTCGTTGCTCTGGTGCATTTCCGATCATGAATAAATACATAAACGTTGTTTGTTTTGATACTTTCACTTTGCATGCACACGCTGATCCCACATTGACATACTCTTAGACCAGACTTATACCAGAAGGAGTTCCAACTTGGAAAAATTCAACTGAAACATAAGTACATCTCCACGAGCCATGTCATTTGCACATGCATGCCTCTGTGGGTGTAACCAGCAAGGTCCAGATATATGCCCTGTACATACATGTAACAGTTTCAAAATGTAATTAATCAATATCAATATTTCGGTTGATTTACGTGTTATTATGTCCGACAGTGTAGGTCTCATATCAATCACCGGGTTAACAAATATGTCTTAATTCATATACATCTCACCGTCACATAGCTTAAATACGCCTGCAAACCACACCAGTCATACTCCAGTAGTCACGAAATTTAGCACCTCTTCATCTCAAACAATGCATCTGAAAGGAATTGGTAGCGCATCCGGAAATCGTACAGAGGCAATATCCGGCAAGCCTTAAGTTTAATTTCCTTTACAATGGCAACATATGTAAATGAATTGATTATTTTCATGAACACATTCGATCTATTTCTTAAGGCCTTCAAAACCTGTGATAGCATAAAGAATCATAATGAATTTCACAAATTGCACATCAATACTGCAAAATGAATATGCTCAGCTTCGCAATATTCTGCGTTTGAAAAATGTTCCATTGATTTCTGAATGTGCATCCCCTTGAGATAACGCTTTGTGCAAACATAAATGCGTAAACTGGCGCCTTCACATGTGAGCATCCGCCCTTCTAATTAGCATACACTTCTTACCGCACCTGACCTCCGTGATGACCCTGTGTCTATACCTATCAACCACTTCATCCAATAATCTCATCCCTCACTGTACCCGTTGCGTAAACCAAACTCATGCAGGCCAAATGGATTCCGATTTGACTGAAACAAAATAATCCCTTTGCACAACTGTAACCCTAGAGTGTGTGTTGAACTGTCTGGGGCTGTTTCTAACAATAACCAGCAATTGCAAAAGTGTCTAAGCGTCCATTCTACAAACAAATCCTATGTAGGAAGATAAACGCTAAGAGAACACTGCTGTGTTGAAATACCGCAGAGCCACAACGAACTATAGCAACCGATTTGCTGATATTCTTTCCTCATTGAGTTAAGTGGGTGGAAATGACTTGAAAAAGTCCTGATTAAATAACCCACCACGGCTGTCACTTGCTATCAGAGGCCAAACGCTTACGGCCCAATTGGTCCTCATTCCCCCCTCAGGGCAAATACGTGGCTAAATTGTCCGGTAAAGAGATTAGCACGCGTCCGGACATTCTCTTGGTGGGGACTTGTTTGCTGTCTCATGATCACAGAGAATACCAGAGTCAAAATGTAATGATGTTTGATTGCCACGATTCGGGACGGATCGAGAAATAGCTTTGGACTAGCCATATAGAGATTAAATGAAAATGGAACAATTTTGAAACGAAATGTGGCACACTGTGCACTGAATACAATCTCTTAGCGTACAACGTACTTGGGAATCAGTACCATCCATGGTCTTGTGCACATTTTATTACTTTGAAGAAGACATTCTAACGTTTTAAATGAAAAATATTACTTCCTTGTACTTAACGGAACCGTGCATAAATAACTGGATGTCTTACAAAGAAAATGAATCATCCAATATGTGTAATTGATTTTGACGGAACTTTGATGCTCATGAAAAGTTCTATGAAATATAGCACCATTTATTGATCCAAACTTGCAGTTGTGCTGGTGCTTCATCTTTTCGCGTAGTTGTTACTTTTATTCAATACATCTGAATAAAATGCATGAAATCGGAACAGGATTAACATCCCACGTTTTGTGCTCGATATTTCCAAGATCAAACATGTATGGATATCTGCGTGAGCTTCAGTGGCATTACAAAGGTCTTCATTAAGATTTCGAGAAATTGTGGTTCCATCAAACTCAGTTTTGATGTATTTGTCAGTGGTTTTGTAATATTTAACCTAAGTAGGAAGAGAACGATAAACTTCGACGTAATATCACGTACAAGGCAGGTTGTTATTCTTTCATTAACAAACTCAAACTAAAAATATGTTTAGACCGCAATGCTTAAAATATTGTGCTTCAAAGACCAACGCTTAATCTCCGAAAGTATATTTGACAGAAATAGGTAACTAACTAGAATTATTTTGAAAAAGAGCACCGGTGAGGTTGAGATTAAGAACCTGGATAAAGAATAGAACTGATTCATTTCTGGCTGTAACATTGCAATATGGGCTTGGTGGAAGGAGTTCCAACTTGGAAAAATTCAACTGAAAGATAAGTACATCTCCACGAGCCATGTCATTTGCACACGCATGCCGCTGTGGGTGTAACCAGCAAGGTCCAGATATATGCAAGAGTTTCAGAATGTAATAAACCAATATAAATATTTACTTTCTGAATTCTTGATTTCGTGAACACTGAACATGTATAGATTATGATACATGCAAACACATTGTTCTATTTAGTTTTATTTATAACTGTGATAATCCTCCTTGACATATATAACCATATAGAGTCTGACTACTGAAACCTCGAAATGTATGCGTCAAGCAGTTAGGGCCAGTGGTAAAAATAACCTTCGTCTGGAAAGTTTTGCAACAACCTTTCGATGAGATTACTTAAAATCAAGGCTACTTTTGCATAAGTAAAAATCATAGGCAATTGTTTACGTAGTGTGATGAAACAGTGGTCATAAAATATGCCAAAACATTTTTATTGTCGAAATAATTAAAGATTTCGGCAAAAAGGAATGAACTGTCGAGGCCTAGAATGACTTGAGGAGCTGCAGATAAGGGTATGCAATGAAAAACATCTGACAAGGCAGTCTTTGAACTTGGGAGTGCAATTGATTGAAGGACTTCAGGCTTGCGAATGAATTGATACACAACAATCCAGCAGTATCACGCCGGGGTACACCAGGAATGGGCCTCACACACTGTACCCATGTGGCGAATCGAACCCGGGTCCTTGGGGTGACGAGAAGAGCATTGGAAGGCGATTCAGGGACAAAAATTGGACATGCATATAGGGGAACGGATTGATGATCCACAAACAGGAAACTGTGTACAGGCTATTGAATATTTTGATGGGAGTGAACTGAAGAGCTCCGGATAGGAGACTGTGGACTTCGCGAAAGGTGGCGAACCATGCAGGGAAAATATTTGACGGGACTGAATAGAAAAATCTCGGATTGGAGGCTGTGGACATGGGGGACTGGGCTAGCCATGGACAATATTTGACGGGACTGAATTGAAGAGACTCGGATAGGGGACTGCGAGTTTCGGGAACGTGGGTGGTTCATTTCGAAGCCGACTGAGCTTAACTGAATAAGGGGCAAATTTCGAGAGCTTCGACTGAACTGAAGATATTCTTACGGATATAACTGAGATTCGTTTTAGAATGAACTGAAGAGCTTCAAGGGTGGCTGAATTGAGAAGTTTATACTGAAATATAGAGCCTTGGAAGAGAATGAATAGAAGAGCTTCGAACCGGGGTTACGTGAGGAGCAAATGGGTTTGAATTCTACAGCACTGGATCGTGGAATGAGCGTTGCACTTCATACAAGACATTGGATTGAAGGTCTGATGATGAGGAATAGCTTCTCTCCTGGCGTGTGAAATATGATCGTGTTTGTGTTTTATCGGACCTCAGTATTGCCATATACATTTACACGTCAATGATAGCGTCAGACGGAGCCATATCACACATACATCTCCCCTCACAACAACCAAGGTGAAATATTGATCAAGCGGCTTTAATTTCACCTCACATTGATTGTTTAGTGTCTGGAAATGTAAAATGTATAACTCGCATTTTATATGTCTACCGACTGGAGTAGACCAGTGTTAGACATCTAAATGTGGAGTGCGCCATCCTCCTGACAACACTTATCAGGAGCCTTGTGTAGTCTTTTCTATCTCACATATTAACAACGGGATGTTCCTAAGTTTTTACTCTGTGGAATAAAGGTTGTGTTCAGAAATAGACCGACAATTCCGTATTTTGAATGGGAGTTCCATGAAGTACTGCCTTGGGGAAATCTAGCTGCATCAATATTAACCTAGGTGACTGTCTACAGCATGGCTGAAAAACAGATAATACGGAAGGCATTTTAGCTGTAGGCCTTTCTCTCATTTTGTAAGGGTCAAAGGTGATGCTAGAATAACACTACATCTAATATATCATCATGTATCTGATACTGGTGTCGGATTGTCCTCTTTACATCTCACATTCTGGGTAAACAAGGAATGCTTGTGGGTATTCAGACGTGAAACCGGAACAAAGGTAACATGATAGTTTGAAATGAAAGGAATGTAATTAAAAAGGACAGCATTATATTGATGTGCAGGAAGTAAATGTGAAAGCCTTTGTAACTGGAAGAATACTATGAGACCATCAAGATATCTGAGATGACGATCCACTTGGGTAGTGGGCTGTTGATCTTGATTCGTTAACAGAGGAACGGATGAGTGATGCAAAAGAGGATCTGGACATATAGTGGAAAGAGAAGAGAATACACACAAGGAAACTCAAATGATTAGAAATCGACAGAAAGAGGCAATGCCGAACAGCGGACATGCAGCGGAAGAGGCAGAATGCAAACTGTGGGGCGGAATGAGTATGTAGTTTTGGATGGACAGAGGATGTAGAGTGACGGATAGAGGTTGTACATGGGCTGACAGTGATGTGCAAACGATGTGACAGATGTGCAAACGATATACTGAAAGACGGTCAGAGGATATACATGGGAATGTACAGTGAATTACAGTAGGGTGGACATAGGTGTATGGCAGGATGGAAAGTGAATGTTCAGTGGGATGACATAAACTTACAGTGGGATGGACAGAGAATTAAAGAGACAAGGGCAGAGGGTGTATAATGAGGGAATTAAAGAGGGATGGGCGGAGGGTGTATAATGAGAGAATTAACGAGGGATGGGCAGAGGGTGTATAATGAGATGGACAGAGGGTGTTTAGTGGGATGGACACAGGGTGTTTAGTGGGATGGACAGAGGGTGTTTAGAGGGATGGGCAAAGGGTATTTAGTGGATTGGGCAGAGGGTGTTTAGTGGGATGGACCGAGGGTGTTTAGTGAGATACACAGATGATGTTTAGTGAGATGGACAGAGGGTGTATAGTGAGATGGGCAGAGGGTGTTTAGTCGGATGGACAGAGGGTAGTGTTTAGTGAGATGGACAGAGGGCGTTTAGTGGGATCGACAGAGGGTATATAATGAGATGGACAGAGGTGTATGAGATGGGCGGAGGGTGTATAGTGGGATGGACAGAGGGTGTATAGTGAGATGGACAGAGGGTATATAATGAGATGGACAGAGGGTGCATAGTGAGATGGACAGAGGGCGTGTAATAGGATGGACAGAGGGTATATAATGAGGTGGACAGAGGGTGTTTAGTGAGATGGACAGAGGGTGTATAATGAGATGGACAGAGGGTGTATAATGAGATGGACAGAGGGTGTTTAGTGAGATGCACAGAGGGTGTTTAGTGAGATGGACAGAAGGGGTTAGTGAGATGGCCAGAGGGTGTTTAGTGGGATGGGCAGTGGGTGTTTAGTGGGATGGATAGAGGGTGTATAGGGGGATGGACAAATAATTGAAATGGGATGAACACACATCGGGTGTAAAGATGCAGTTCTCCTGTTTTTTCTTTCATAAAGCAGTCATATATAACATTGCAAATGAAAATCATAAAACTATTGTTTAAAATAATCAGGATATAAATACATCAACTGATATTGATATTGACTGGAATTTGTACAGTTTGAGTGAGTGAGTGAGTGAGTTAATATTTAACGTCACGTCGGCAATATTTCAGCCATATCGTGACGAGAGTACAGTTTGAAAACAAGTCATTCATTGAAATTGTTGTTGATACATCTAATACTGGCTGGAATAAATGAGTGGCGAATCCTGTTTGTTCTGAAAGTCGGCATCCAGAAGGTAATCCTGAATATTCCGAAAAAAGTATCTGAGTAGGATCACTTAAGATTTTGTTTGCCTTTTTAAACATTTGCTGCTCATAATAACTGCCGGTACTTTCGATAGGAAGCCAAATAATTTTAGACAGTGTTCACAATTTACTGTTACAGTTTTTACTCATATTCTGGGCAGACAAGTTCCTGAACCAACTCAAGAAATTGAAGGTTATTGCACTCTGAATAAAGGTTTCGTTAAATAACATCAGGATAGTTTGGTCGATTTTAAAATGTTGCAACTTCCACGAAAAATACAAGGGTTGTTGTCCTTTCTTATATATTTTCGCACTGTTTTCGGTCCAGGAGAGTTTTTAACGTAAGACACCCAAATATTTGCATTCAGTTACTCTTTCTATTTCATTATCTTCAATACTTACAGCATTTGTTGTTGACTTAGCTTTTCTAAAATCTATGATCATTTCTTTGTTTTTTTGCACATTCAAAAATATAAAGTTCTGATTCCCTAATAAGGCCTACCGATGCAGCAGCATCCGCGAATTTAACTGTCAAACATGTTTCTGCGTTGGATACACAGTCATTGGTGTACGATATAAACAAAATCGGTGAAATAACGCAGCCTTGTGGAGCGCCAGTTGATGTGTTTACAATTGATGATTTCACATTATTAAGTCATACAAATTGTTGCCTGTTAACTTGAAATGAATCACTCCATTCGATGATGTTAGAATTAACATTCATTTTTGAAAGTTTTTTAATTAACAAATGAGGTTGAATAGTATTAAAGGCAGATGAAAAATCAACAAACATTATTCTCACATAAGTACCATAGTTTTCTAAATGCTTATATTGTTTATCAGAGTGATTGTTGCATCTTCTACCCCATGCCTTGCTCTGTATGCAAACTGTTATGGATCAAGAACATGCCTGACTTCATTCAACAATATGATCTAACAATGCGTTCTCATGGCAATAGAGGTTAGGGCCACTGGCCTGGTCATTATTCACAAAAACGAGGGATTTTTCGTTTTTGGCATTGAAATGATTTTAGAGATTTTCCAAAGAATGGGAACATTGCGAGAATTAGTTGATATCTGAAAAAGCTTTTGAAAAATAACAGTCAGTTGCACTCTACATTCCTTAAGAAGTTATCAGACCAACAACATTTATGTGGATTTATCTTAGCGAATGAATTAATCACATCATATGTCGACCAGTGAGATGGGAGGTGAATGTACAGTGGGATGGGCAGAAAATTAAAGTGGGTGGTCAGAGGATGTATCGTGGGATGTGCAGATAATTAAAGTCGGATGAACACACATCGGGTGTATTGTGAGGTGGAAGGTGAACTGTTGGATGGAAAGAGAATTAAAGTGGGATGGACAGAGAATTAAAGTGGGATGGAAAGAGAACTAAACTGAGATGGAAAGAGAATTAATCTCAGATGGAAAGAGAAGTAAAGTGGGATGGAAAGAAAAGTAAAGTGGGATGGAAAGAGAAGTAAAGTGGGATGGACAGATAATTAAAGTGGGATGGACAGAGAGTGTATAGTGGGATGGACAGAGTTAAAGTCGGATGGACAGAGAGTGTATAGTGGGTTGGACAGAGGGTTAAAGTGGGATGGACAGAGAGTGTATAGTGAGATGGACAGAGAAATAAAGTGGGATGGACAGCTACTTAAAGTGGGATGGACTCATATCGGGTGCATTGTGAGAAAGAAGGTGAATGTTCAGTGGGATGGAAAGAGAATTAAAGTGGGAAGGACAGAGGATGGATTGTGGGATGGACAGATAATTAAAGTGGGATGAACACATATCGGGTGTATTGTGAGATGGAAGGTGAATGTACTGTTGGATGGAAAAGAGAATTAAAGTTGGATGGACAGAGAGTGTAAAGTGGGATGGACAGAGAATTAAAGTGGGATGGACAGATACTTAAAGTGGAATGAACACATATCGGGTTATTGTGAGATGGAAGGTGAATGTACTGATGGATCGACAGAGAATTAAAGTGGGATGGAGAGAGAATTAAAGTGGGATGGAAAGAGAATTAAACTGAGATGGAAAGAGAATTAAACTGAGATGGAAAGAGAAGTAAAGTGGGATGGAAAGAAAAGTATTGGGATGGTAAGAGAGACAGAGAATTAAAGTGAGATGGACAGAGAGTGTATAGTGGGATGGACAGAGAATTAAAGTGGGAAGGACAGATACTTAAAGTGGGATGAACACATATCGGGTTATTGTGAGATGGAAGGTGAATGTACTGTTGGATGGACAGAGAATTGAAGTGGGATGGACAGAGAATTAAAGTGGGATGGAAAGAGAATTAAACTGAGATGGAAAGAGAATTAAACTGAGATGGAAAGAGAAGTAAAGTGGGATGGAAAGAAAAGTATTGGGATGGTCAGAGAGACAGAATTAAAGTGAGATGGACAGAGAGTGTATAGTGGGATGGACAGAGAATTAAAGTGGTGTGTACGGGGACACACATTGGGATGGACAGGATGCTCAGTGGGATGGACAGAAGATGTTCAGTGGGATGGACGGAAGGTGTTCAGTGGGATGGACAGAAGATGTTCAGTGGGATGGACGGAAGGTGTTCAGTGGGGTGGAGAGAAGATGTTCAGTGGGATGGACGGAAGGTGTTCAGTGGGATGGACAGAGGATGTTCAGTGGGATGGACAGAAGATGTTCAGTGGGATGGACATAAGATGTTCAGTGGGATGGACGGAAGGTGTTCAGTGGGATGGACATAAGATGTTCAGTGGGATGGACATAGGATGTTCAGTGGGATTGACAGAGGATGTTCAGTGGGATGGTCAGAAGATGGTCAGTGGGATGAACACACATTGGGTGACTGAGGTTGAATACACACGTGCTGAAGTTGAATACATGGGGGTTCAGTATACCTCCTGAAAAACGTGCCTTTTACACCTTCTTAAGAGTGGATGGAAAGAGTAACTGTAACAGTATTGTAGTAGGTCCATTACGAATGATAAGTTTGGAATCGAATACAATATCCACATTTGTCTGTAAAGTTTACATACCGGTATCCTATGGTGGGTTCATCTGTCGGGGTTGCACATAAATGAACGTTAAATAATATCTACACTCTGCCGACTGTACACACAATTAAGTTACTGCCTTAGCATCCATTATGATATTGGCTCCGTCAGACAGATACGTTAGTTTGGATATATGGAATAATGATTTACAAACCATTCCATCATTTTAATGCCACGTCAATTAAGTAGATTCGGTATCGACCAAACGCTCCCGACATACGCGCACAACACAATCAATCTTAGCAGCAGCTGGGAGAATTATTAGACATTAATTAGTGGCAAGAGGGTTCTATTTATACCAAAGACAATTTCTATCACTACGAGCACTTTACGCGACTCGTTTATTGCGCTTATCCTTTCGTTTCCAGATCTCCACAATCGCTGTTAGGGATCGTCGAGGGATGCTTGGGAGATTACGAACGATGAACTGAGACAATTAAAGGAATCCCACCTTCTGATGCTTATAACCTTCATCAATGTTGAGGGCGTCAAACCATTGGTGCACAGTTTACAACCCCTGTTCAAAGGAGACCATTAGTAGTCGTTTTGCCTTGATCTTCGGCTTGTTACGAGAAGCAATAACCGACAAATGTCTACTTCCGATCTGCATAATTTAACATTTATTGAAATTCCGAAATTCAAATTACTTAATCATCAGTGCATATGGTCTGGGACAATGGAAGTAGCTTTTTACTTGCCATAGTTGTTTTTTCTCTGGTAATACGGAGATTGTCAGCAGTTGCACACCTCGCAGATGTAAAGACAACCGAGGAACCTCTCAGAACTTAAAAAACCTTTAACGACAAATTTTAAGGGTGAAATGTGGCTACTTTATTGTCTTTCTCGCATAATGAATTATTCAGCTGATTTTGCGTCGGCTCAATCATTTGTACACGACTCTTGGAAGCTTTACCAGATTCTTCCCTTAAATCCCCTTTCAAATTGCCTCAGATCGTGCCACACAACACCACAAGCTGCTCGTGAAGAATGATGAGGATGTAAAGCGTGCAACCTAGGTTAATGTGTGAGTGAGTTTTCTTTCACGCCGTACTGAACAGCATTTCAGTTAAATATAACACGTGTATCGTTGGTGTGGATGGGAAGTCATCCACAGTCGTCATTTACCACTTTGGTAAATTCCACAAGCCCGTTTCTGGTACCAACAAACCAAGAAACATAATCAGTGAGAATTTGGGTTCCGAACCCAAACAGTTCTGGCACGCTTAATGGAAGCAATCATGCATGGTCATGTCACACATGCGAACTAAATAAACTTTCCTAAATATGCCTATTAGATTATTTCAAGGTAACTTACTATTTAGTTAAAATCTATATGTTTACGACCTGGAATATAATTAATAACGTCTTCATTATTCATAAACAACTTTACACATTTATTTTTGTTCATTTGTCAGGATGGGAGAATATTAAAGCCACATCATTGAAAGAATCTATTTTGTAAGAACTGAACCGTTAATATCTTCCATTTGAGTTAGGGGCGGTGGGGTAGCCTAATGGTTAAAGCGTTGGCTCGTCACGCCGAAGACCCGGG